>WWET01002399.1:233605-252837 GCA_011038615.1 Limnodynastes dumerilii
GCATTCCTGGCCATACCTGACCTTTGCCCACACAAAGATTAATATTGTTTTGATATCTTCCTACAATGTTTTAGTTCGGTCTCGACACTGCACTGATAACAAAATTGTGGTTAATGTGCTTAACAAAGTTGTTGTTAAATGGTAAACATGGTTTATAACTGCTATTTAATTTAATAATAATTATAGATTTTTAATATTATTTTGTTTTTATCTGACTCTCTTTTAGTTGCAGTTTAAGCTTTTTGGTCCAGATCCACACCTATGTACGCTAACGATTTTACGCTAGCCGCTGACGTAAATTCGCCCATTAGTATTTACTGCGCATGCGTGCGGCAGATGTTACGACACGTAACTCAGGATGAGCCTAAAACTCTTGTAACTACGTACAAAGGGGCGTTCATATAATATGCTAGAAGTATTTATGTTCCTATAACACTTTGGAGGTGGAGACAGGCATTTAAATCGTACACTATGGGCTGGGTTAGGCAGGCACGACAGTCAAGGCGCTACATACGTGTGCGGTTACGCTTGGAAAAGTTAAGGTAGGGTTTGGTAGATGAAAATCAGCAAAAGTACGTCTGTCTGATGGTAGTGCCTGGGGGAGTGCATAGTAATTACGATAGCGTAAATACGCTACACTAACAAACGTAACTAGGACGTAGGTCTGGATCCACCCCTTTATAACTAATCCTCTAATTTTCCATTAATTTAATGTACACCTTCCAAAAGAACTTTCATCACATTTCTCTTGTACGAGACCAGGTCAACTAAGAGGACAAAAATCCTGTGACTTTTTCTTCAACTGCACAAATTGAATAGGAAAGATGTTCTCCTGCGTGTGAATGGTGGATTTATGGACTGGAACTTTACTGTACAATTTAAATACCTAATCCCACCTGCCATGCGTATCTCATGAAATTCTACATCGGACGGATAAGGTCTGATGCAGAATTCCATGTACTGCGCATGCGGTGTACATACTGACAGGCTGTTTCCGTACATGTCATATGGATATAGCATGTCATTATGAAAGGCTGGATGAATTCCTCTCACTACATCATTGCTTAAATGATGCTGTCGGTGAAAGGAGTCAGGAGTCAGTGATGTTGATGTGCCTGCATGAATAACAGCAGGCATTTTACTCATACAGATTATTGGGTTGCCTACTTGACCAAGAGCATTTCAAGAGGAAGAAACAGGCAGAAGAGAGAAGATAAGTTTAAAAGCTAAATAATGACTCTCAAGATAAGAGGAGAGTGAAGAGGTGGAAGGGGAATAACAGGAAGAGAAGCTGTCACTCCCCTATTTACGTATTTGCTGAGAGTGTTTGGTCAGGAGCTGATTTATGTAAACAACGTAATTTCAGCCCTGTATAGGTAACTGCAATCAGTACCTATACTTCTGATACAGAACGCAGCCTTGCTCAGCTTTTAGTCATACTTCTTCAATTGTGTTGTTAAAAAAACCGTAGGAGAACTACATGAAGCTGGCTGAAGCAATTGCAAGAGAGAACAAAGCTTTTTTTTTGCTTTTTGCCTCCCTGCATGTTATGGTACCCCGGATTTACCCCGACGGGGGACCGGGGTGACCAAAAAGTAAGGAAAGTAAAGAGCGGGTGACTCACCGGTTTGTAGAGCCTGATGTCTGTCTGAGTTTTCGCCAGAGCCCCTGATGGTGGGGATGGACTGGAGCTGGTAGGACTCGTCAGGATACGCACCTTTAGAGAAAACCCGGAAGGGAAACAGGAAGAACCAGTGAGAAAAACAGATTAGATAGGAGGAAGATAGTAGAGGGAGATAGGCCGATCAGAAGGAACCACACCGGGACTAACGATACGAAAAACACAGAACGGACTCAAAGACCAGATGGGGATGACGGGACAGACTGGACGGACAATACAGACTAGCACAATCACACTCACACTCAAGCAGCGGAAACCCCCAAGGGGTTAACAGACACAGTCAGTCAGGAGAGATTAGGAACACACAATAATGGGCAGAACACTAAGGAGAGAGAGAGAGAGAGGGATCAGAGACAAATTGGTACAATGGCAAGGAACAAGATAAGGATAAATCAGGGCACTCAAGAACAAAAGCACAAAAGCACAAGGCAAAGAGAGAGCAACAGGAACTGGCACAGAACCTCAAGGAGAAACTATAACCAGCATCTGCCAGGAGGCAGTGCTGAGTTTAAATAGAGGCTGCTAGCCCCTGATAGGCTAGCAGCCTGACTGGTCTCCAATAGCCTGGCACACTGCAGCAGAGGAACGGTGACGCGACGGGGCGCGCGTCCGCCTGCAGAGAGACGGCACCGCCACGTGGCCACTGTTTACAGACGGTGATTGACAGGTCTGCCGGAGGGAGAGGACGCAGGCAGCGTGTGCTGAACACAGGACGGAGCCCAGCGTCTGGTAAGTATAGGAAGTTCCTGTGAGGTAAGGGAGCCGGGGGAGAGACGGAGACATGGGACAGCCACACAGCGCTGTGTAACACTGCACTAACCTTAGCGTAGTAACGCTGGGAGACGCCCCCTCCAGCATTACTACGCTGAAGCTACGGATGCCCGATCCATGATCGGGCGTTTCCGTAGCAACACCAGGCAACATCTGCCCGGCGCATGCGCAGATCGGCTTTTAAGCCGATCTTACGCTGCTGGCTGGCGTTTTAACGCCAGCCAGCATAGGTCTGGATCAGGCCCAAAGTCACCACATGTCTATACTGGGTGATAGCAGATTTTCTTTAAACAGTAATGCTTCTGCTTCTAGGTCGGAAAAACTCCCCAATTAGTAAGTTTATTTGGCCAAGTTCATGTAGGGTCTTCACTGTGTTTGACATATTTGCTCATGGACCCGTTTGTTGCTAATCTGCGTCTCACTCAAAATATAAAATACTGTGTTGGTAACTCAAATAGTTAAATAGGAAACATAAACCAAGATCCTAACATTCATTAAAAGAAATAAATAAATTTGGTGGGTGTCTGAGCATACAACATGGCTCTCAAAATACTAAAAGTACAAATAACAACACTCCTACTGCAAAAAAATCTAACAAAACTAAGAAGGGTACTGGTAGTTTCTAGATATAGTAAATGTGAATAATTACAAGACGCTGCAGGTTGGTCTCAGTCTTAAGCAGGGTACATACACACTGGGGGGGGGGGGGTTTCAAAGGTTGATTTTGCTAAACTCCCGGGACTATGCAGGCGATTGTGCAATTACCGTATTCACTAAAGGTAAAGTCCCGGGACTTTAGCCTTTAGCAAAATCGACCCGGCAAACAACGCTGGACAGAAATCATCCATATTTTTGCCATTCAAAAAATAGCAATCGTCGTATTTACTAAAGGCGATTTGAATAAATCGCCTTTAGATTGACGGCAAAGCGCTTAAAAACAAAACGCCTTGTGTGTACCAGAAAAACACATGTCAATCCATTTTACATGTGTTTTTCTGTTTCCCAAATGCCAGCGCAGCATGTGTGGAATGCTTAGCATGGCTGTGCTGATAGAACTACAAGACTCAGCATTGCTGAGCAGAGGCGGAACTAGCGAGTTGTGGGCCCAGGTGCAAAAAACATGCTTTGGCCCTGGTGATATCCCAGATAACCCAGTGGGGGGCATCGGTGGTGCAGTGATGATGGCTATGGGCCCTTCTATCAGCATGGGCACTGGTGCTGTTGCACCTGTTGCACCAATGGTAGTTCCGCCCCTGTTGCTGAGCCTTGTAGTAATATCAGCATCAGCATGTTAAGCCTTCTAAATATGCTGCGCTGTCTCCGGTGCATGAAAATAAAATACATTGTGGAAAAAACATACAGTAATACATTAATATACCTGTGTGGCTAAAATAAACATTTACACTGCATAATCTAAAATAAACATTTACACTGCATAATAATGCCCCCTAATGTGTTAAATTACCTCCGGTGGCCGACGTGTATTGTATTAAATTAGTTTTAATGTACTGTGTGTTGTATAAATTAAATAAAACATTTTCACACTCACAGTTTAGCTGTCATCATTCTTGGGACGATTTGATTGGAGTTTCTTTCTTCTTTGCAGGTCAGCTTCTCCAGTTGCTTGTAGAATCTGGTCCGGTTGATTGAAGATGTGGATCCGGTCCTCTCTTCTGCTCTTCAGCCTCTTCCAGTACTTGCCCCAGCAACAGAGCCTTGTTGTTCTATCAGCGCAGCCATGCTAAGCATTCCAGACATGCTGCACTTGTGTTTTTGTTTATTTTTTTAAATAAAGCAACAGCGATTTTTACAGTGAAAATTTTTTATTGAAAAGCACAGTGATTTAGCCCTTGAAAAATCTATTAAACTTGACGGTGATTTAAAATCACTGGTAAAAATCGAGGGTTAGTAAACATGACGATTTTAGCAAAAAAATTGCGGGAAAATCACGGTGAGATAGGTAAATTTTAAATCGTGTGTAAAAATCAACCTTTGTAAATATACCCAGGGGCTTTTTAGCAGATAATCTTTCCAGTCACACAATCAAAAGACAGTTTCATCAGATATCTTACCAGTGTGTATTTACAATTTTTTTTATTTGGAACAGTAAACCCACCAGAATGAAGCTTTCAAGACCCTTTCACATCACCACCAAATACCCAGAATTTTCACAAAAAACCCGGGTCTCGATAAAATCCCAGGTATTTGGTGGTGATGTGAAAGGGGCACTTCCGGGCGACCCGGGTCGGAAGAAGGGTTTTTCCCAGGTCCTACCCGGGAAGGGTGGTGATGTGAAAGGTCCTGGGTTGTTTTGCAACCCGGGTTTTTCACATTGCAACCCGATTGGATGGAAAAACAGGCAGCGTATGATGATATCATCATATGCTGCCCTTCTTCAGACTTGGAAATGGCGCACTGGTGTAAAGACGAGATCCAGGAGCTGCTAAATTATAAGGGAGCAGATATCTGGGACGGTGAAGGATGCCCATATTTACCACAACATTACTTAAAAACTTAAAAAGAGAGAGGAATTGCAAAAACTCAACATGTGGTGAATAAATTGAAGTCGTTAAAAAAACAATATACTAAATACCACAACAGCAGAAACAAGAGTGGCAGCGGCCGAGTGACCTGGCACTTTTATGACCTTTGTAATACAATTTTTGGATGTTCAGCCACTTGTAATCCTGTGGCTCTTTCATCGTCCATAAGTGGCCACAAACAAAGTAGCTCACAGGCAAGCAAGGCATCCCACCCTTCCTCCCCATTAATGTTTGAGGATAATGAGACAGAGGCGGAAGATTCCAGCACGGATGCATACTTTAGCACGGAGGAGCGAAATCTATTTAGTGCTGCCAATCAAAGTGAGTAAAAGTCCAGAATAGTCTTTGCATATAATTTGTAAGTCCAGAAAAGTCTTTGTTTTGAATATAAAAGTCCAGAATAGTCTTTTCATGCAAATTGTATGTCCAGAAAACTCTTTGCTGTAAATAGAAAAGTCCAGAATTTTATTTGCATGCTAAATCCATAATTCTGTTTTCTGGTCATATTTGCAGTAGTATGTATGTTTTTGTTTTTTTTTTACAGTATTTTTTTTTTTGTGTGTGTTTACAGCTCGCTGGTTTCAAACTTCCGTTGATGAGCCTGTCCATTCTAAAACTGTGCACAAAAAAGGTAAGCATCATGTTTTGTACAATAAATGAGTGTCCATCTTCCAGAATGTCTATTTCTCGGAAATAGACATTGGTTTTATTATTATTTATAGGTCATCAATCTAGAAAATGCGTCCAACAAGAGTCAGTCTATACGCACTTGGAGCCACATCATAGTAAGTTGAAGCACAGTAAATGTAAACAGGGCAAAAGTTTTATTGGGCATCGATGTTGATGTGCTGGTCATTGTTTTTTAGGTGATACTTCAGACGATGTGATGGAAGAGACTGGTCCCGTGCAAAGTTTTACTCAAACCAGTAAGTATTGTTTTATTTAGATGGGTGCACACAAGCGTGAAAATGAGGTACAGGAGCTGCTCAGCATAAGGGCTGATGAGGAGATAAGGGCGCAAATATCTGGGACTGTGAAAGATGGCCATTTGAATAAATGTGGCACAGTAATAAACATTGTCTAAACTAACTAAATTGAACTATTACCTAAAATATGTCCTAAATAACTAAAATAACTAAACAATAACTATAACAATCTAAATAACTATAACTATAACTATAACCACAACTATATAAACAATAACTAGCTAAACCAAACTATAACAATATAAACTGCTCTAACTATGTAATTCTAACTATACCTATAAAAACTAACTATAACCCTATAACAGTAACCCAAAAATGTAAACAATTTATACAATTAAAGAACAGGTTTAAAATAACAATAAAAAAAATGCATCACAACAGTAATATTAATGTGTAGTTTGTTTTTTTACACTATAGCCATTGCCACAGTGTCAAATACTCCAGATGACCCCTCAACTTCAACAGGATTGCATGGAAATAGTATGCTGTTTTCATGTATAACAATTTGTTGCTGCTTGCAAGAAGTGCAGGATGGATGAGGCCTCAAGCACATGGCTTACTAAACAGCTGTTTAATTTTGCATAAAATCAAAACTCTGACAATGTTTCTAAAGTAGTTTATTTTTCCCTCCCCATAATTTTTTGCATTCCTAAAAGAGAGAAGCGCATGAGCAAGGTGGAAATAGCAATGAAAGCGATGACTGAAACCATGTTGGAACAACTGGACACCATGGACAAAGCAATGCAGAAGAATGAGGATGAGAGAATGGGAAGGTTCTTCCAGCATGAGAGACAGCTCCAAGAAAACTTTCTTGATAGAATCACAACCATCACCTGTGAAAATCGTGAAGCCAATATGAACTTTATTGAAAGAATCATGCAAGGCATGAGGTTTCAGCAAACACAACCATTCTGGTAAAAACCGCTCCTTGTGCATTTCACAGATGTTATGTAAAATGCAGCAAGCTGCAACCATATGCGGCACGAGTTGTGTGTCTATGTCCGCACGCTTTAACAATCACCACCACCTTCCCTTTAAGTGGCCAAAGGTGTTTTCCACCACCATCCAAGCCAAGCTGAGTGTGTGGGTAAAGTGCACTTGCTTCACAGAAAGATAATGATGCTGGGTGAATCCCTTCATCAGCATCAGCATCAGCATCAAGGGTATGCAGCATCCCCGATGATGTGCACGGGGATCTCCACTCCGTTCACAGTCTTTGACTTCTGTAAAGAGATACATGCATGCTCAGTCTCATTTCTTAATACCCAAAAAAACCTAAAGAGCAAGGGTGGTATAATAAGCAGGTGATATACAGGAGGGACAGGGGTTAGGCATTATTGTAGGTGATATAAGCAAGTACAGGAAGGACGGGGGGTATAATAACAGATTTAAGCAGTTACAAGATGTACTGCGGTTAAGTTATTTATTTACCTCTCTGGGGAACAAGTATCCTCTAACCTCCTCGGCCATGTTGTAGAGTTCCGAATTTGCCAAGACACGGGCGTCATGCGAACGTCCAGGCCACCCAACAAAAACATCTGTGAAGCCGAACATAGCATACCTTTAGCATTCCAGTACACTACATAAAATTACAGGTATCATTGAAACTTATGCTTACCAATACTTGTGGTCAACAACAGCCTGGAGAACAATGGAATGCCAGCCTTTCTTGTTATGGTAATCCGCTGGATTCTACACAGGGTCAATGATGAGGATGTGTGTCCCGTCGATAGCTCCAGCACATTGCGGATATCTATGTCTTAGGAAGCAGGCAATGTCATCCAGACGATCTCCCTCAGGCAAGCAGATAATGCGCTGATACAGTGCTTCCAGAAAAGCCTCCATCACCTCATGCACGAGATTGCAGATGGTCGAAATTCAAACTCCAAACATGCAGGACATCGTGCGATATTCCCCGGGGGGTTGCATACCACCACAAGACAATGGCTAGCCTCCTCCAGTGTGGAATGGGGATCCGGAAAGCTGTGGGGAGATGGCATCAAGCACATACTGAAGGTTCCACGGGACACAGGACATCCTGAAGTGCACAAGCCACTGAACCTCCTCAAAGGCTTCCACTGTAACAAAGAAAGCTTCAGCGTGGTTTGATTTCGGGCCCTCAAACTGCGGTTACTGAGGGCGCAGAATGGACATCCGAGTGGCCTTAATGTATGCACTTCTCCTTCGCAAATATCGCTGTCGTCTCTTCCTCAATTCAACCAGAAATTGCACCTGTTTCCTCACCATGCCACAATGAACCATATGACACAATGTAATTAGCTGCAACAAGGTGTCATTTGCTGTCTCAAACAGCAAAATGATCAACAAAGCCATGGTCACAGAGCTAGCAACTACTAGTTCGTCAGCCATCGTCAAAATAATGCAGCTAAAATGACCAGCACGTACTGACATCATCATTGTGTGCAACAGTAAAGTCCCTTTAAATGACATCATATCAAGCAGCCAATAAGAGCTCATTTCTGCAATGATTGACAGTTGTTAGATAGGGCAGACCCGGGAAATTCATTGGTGATGTGAAAGGGTCCGACCCGGGAATTTCCCAGGTATTTGGTGTTTAAAAAAGTGGGGATTTTTTTGCCCCGGCATTTCTTTCCTAGAAAAACACGGGTTTTTAGAACCGGGTATTTCAGAGTTGGTGATATGAAAGTGGTATAAGAGTAGAGGCAGGGGTTTTACTATTGGGCCATGCACCTTAGCCAATTCTTGGCATCATATGCTCTTACCTCTTCTTTCAGAGGCTGCTCACCATAACCTTCTTTCGCTCTCCTTTCTCTGGAGTCTATCTGAGATGGCAGCATCCCCAGTCGAGTACCTCTAGCTCTGCTTAGTAGACGCAAGCGAGACCTAAGGTCACGTGAGCGTCATTAGGACTGCAGAGCACCCACCACGTTGGAGAGAGCTGGAAGACACAGGAAAGGTAAGTTTATTAGTTGGTTTAATAAGTAGTTTGGGAATGGGGATTTGTAATGGGGGATTGGGAAGCTGGAATGGAAAAGGGCAATAGGGCTGAATGGACACACATAGAGGGGTGATAATTCTGGTTGGACACAGAAGGAGGAGCAATAAGGCTCGGTGGAAACAACTAAGGTGGGGAGCAATAAGGCTGGCTGGACACAGGAGGGGCAATAAGGCTGGGTGGACACTCATAAAGAGGAGGCTATAAGACTGGCTGGACACAGAGGGGGCAATAAGACTGGGTAAAGTGAAGGGGGGCAATAAGGCTAACTGCACACAAAGTGGGGGGTAATAAGGTTGTCTGGACACAAGAGGGGCAAAGGCTGGGCAAACTGAAGGGGGGACACAGTCTGGACACAGGGGGTACAATATGGCTGGGTGGTCACTCATAAAGAGGGTCTATAAGACTGGCTGAACATTGAGAGGAGGCAATAAGACTGGACAAACAAGGGAGGGACAATAATGCTGACTGGACACAAAGAGGGGGCAATAAGGCTGGCTGAACAAAGAAGAAGGGGGCAATAGGACACACAAAAGGAGGGGCAATAATGCTGGTAGGACAAACAAACAGATGGAGGGGACAATAACGGTGACTGGACACAAATAAAGAGAGAGTAATACGGCTGGCTGGACAAAGAAGGACAGGGCAATAAGGCTGGCTGGGCACACAAAAGAAGGGGCAATAACGCTGGCTGGACAAACAGAAGGAGGGAATAATAAGGCTGACTGGACACAAGTAAAGAGGGGGCAATGAGGATGGCTGGACACAGAAGGAGGGGCAATAAGGTTGGGGGGACACTCATAATGAAGGGGCTATAAGACTGGCTGGACAATGATGGGGCAATAAGTCTGGCGGGTCACACAGAAGGAAGGGACAATAAGGCTGGTTGAACACACAGAAGGAAGGTGCAATAAAGCTGGCTGGGCACACAAAAGGAGGGGCAATAAGGTTGGTTGGACAAACAGAAGGTGGGGACAATAAGGCTTGCCCACTGCTAGAAACGGCCCTGTGGGGGAGCTATCATTGTTTTTCCTGTTGTGACACCACCGGAATTACCTTAGGTGAAGACCAGGGTAGTAGACTGGGAGAGACAGACGGAGCTGACCAAAAGCCGCGGAGTCTAGAAGGACGTTCGCTAGAGCTTCTGATGGTGACGATAGACTGGTGTGGCAGATTTACCCTCAGGTCGCAGCCCCTGGGGCGCCGCCCGGGAGTAGGAAAAGAGAGTGAAAGTGGGGCAGAGGGAATGGACGCAGGAAGTAGGTAAAGTGGGAAAAGCAGTGCCAGAAGGAACTGGACTGAGATGAACGACGATTAACACGGAACAGACTGCACTGGGAAAACTTCACAGGACAGACAAACAAGACTAACTGGGACAATTCACACTCAGAATCACACTAGAGGAAATCCCCTGGGGGATACAAATACAGGAGTGCAGGAGAGGCAAGGTTAATACAGAGGAGACGAACAACGGCAAGGAGGAGAAAGGGCAATGGCAGACAAGAGGTTAACAAGAAGGTACTAGGCAGGGTAACAATGGGGCACTCAGATATGAGAGAAAAATGAAGAGATGGCACAAGGCAAGAAGCAGGCAAGCAACAGGGAAGAAGCTATAACCGGCGTCAGTGTGCAAATGAAACTGGGCTTTAAAAAAACACTGGCCAATAAGGAGCAAGCTGGAAGCGCGCCAAAGACAGCAATAGGCTGGCGTCTATGTTGCTAGGCTACGCAACAGACACCAGCCCGACGGCCCTGCAGAAAGTGCGTCCCTAGCAACGTATGGATGCAGGTGCCGGTAGGCGGGGAGAAGCAAGTAATGGCCGCATCAGAGCGCAGAGGGACGCCAGAGAACCCAGGATGGACAGATCAAGCTGCTGCAGGTGAGGAGAGTCTCCAGGAGCAAGGAGGAGGTAACAGCAAGCGGGGAATGTTTAAAGAGCGCCATGACATTTCCCAAGTGGTAACCAGATCATTTAATTAAACATTAAGCGTTCAATGTAGAAATCATGACCCACATGACATGTACACAATGTGATTACTCATTGTTGATCTGTTTACTTTGCCAAAGTCAAGACACATCTGGTGCTGAAATTTCCATACCCCCACTTCTAAATTTCCACTTCCACTTCACTGGTGTGAACCTCAAGTGCAAGAATGTGCCTTTATTGCAATTCACCTATAACTAATAGACTCTTCCATTCCAATTCAGCAAAAGAAATGCAAGTTCTTTGTGGATCTACTTTGACACATAAGCATATTTTTGCTTTCTGAGGATAGACACTGCAAAATGACACACAACAACTACTCAATCTGGCAATGCCCCAAAACTTGAAGTGAAGAAGGGGGTGTCTGCAATGGGTGTGGGTCCCTACTTAGAACGGCCCTATTGCGATAGGGCAGTTCTCTCCCAGCCAGTTTCGAACTGGCTGGAATTTCGATTGCATATGCCCCGAGGAGGCATTGCAATTGATCCACGGAGCACCGAGCTTTTGGTGCTCCGAAATGTAAGTAAAAAAAGTCTCCCACTCCTTTCCCTAATTATAATCCTAACCCTCCCCTCTCATTACCCTAACCCTAACCCTACTTTCCTGGTAGCCTGACCCTAATCCTCCCTTTCTTGCAGCCTGACCCTAACCCACCATCTACCGCAGCCTGACCCTAATTGTCCCTTCGCTGCAGCCTGACCCTAACCCTCCATCTCCCACACCTGACCCTAATCCTCCCTCCCCTGCAGCTTGACCCTAACCCTCCCTCCCCTGCAGCCTGACCCTAACCCTCCCTACCCCGTATGGAGGGGTTACTCACCTTTCCCTCTGCCCGGTGATAGCAGCGGCAGAGCGGCAGCAGAGAGATATCAGTGGCGGCGGTATTTGCGAATCACAGTGGGTGAATATGCCGATTGGCATACCCACAAATTCTAAAAAAAAATATATATAAACTGTGCATTATTCGAAATAGGGACTTTCGGATGTCCCTATTTTGGAATGAACAGTTTCTAACCGGGGATTGACAACGGTCTGCAACAAGCCTACTTCATCTGCTAAGCTTCCAAAATGTACCCCTGTTAACTTCCCCTCTATCCTTAAATTGCTCTAGTTAAAAACGTTCTAATAATACACATTGCATGTGCTCCTCTAGTTGGTTTCTCCAATGACGTCTTTACATTTCTCACTGGTAACCCTCAGGGAAAAGTATATGTCAGTGCGTCAACTATTTTTTTGTTCTCCACCCAGACAAGTTTAACAAAATATTTAGGAAATTTCACATACTGTAGCTTGCAAATTATGTAGCACTATTTATTATTGACTGGATATTGCAGCTTTTCTTTTGACAAAATAAATATCGACTAATATGTCTGTGTCTATAAACATCTATATTAAGTTTTGTAGAATGTCAGAATAAATGACAAAAAATTCATTTTTTTACATGGATGTCTAGAAGCAAAAAAATTTTTATATGGTATTGAATACTATCACATTAGACACTCTAATTTCAGTTCAGTTTTTATATTAATTACTGTTTTAGTTTTCTTCCTATAATATCAATCATATTATATATACATACATTTGATGTAATATAACTGGAGTACTGGAAGAAAATCAGGCATTATGTTTTGTTTGCATATTGGTCTGGTCTTATAATAAACTTTGGGAAGATTCAATTCAGCATGTAGGTGTTACGGCTGATGCAACCAGGGCACAGAGTCTAACTAGGGCCTGGTCTTCAATAACCTATCCCCTTATGGAGGGGAGGGATAGGCTGGGCTGCAGAACACCTAGCAGGTCGCAGATGCCAGAGAATGCACCTGGAAAAAGAAGGATGAAGCAAAGCAGGAGCAAGCAAAGGAGAAGAGACTAGGAGCCTCATTCATTAAACTCGATTTGGGCTAAATTGCGTGATTTGGAGCTTAAAAATCGCCAAAGTGGATTCATTAAGCTCCAAATCACACGATTTGATTGTGTTTTTAATCGCGGGTGTAAAAATAGCGGTCCCGATTTTTTTTTCATTACAAACATACAAAGGGCCGGATCCAGTTCAATAAGCAGTAGCTACTGCGCATGCGTAGTAGCTATTGTACGTAATCTGCGTATCGTTTTGATACGTAGATTGCGTATATGCGGTCTAAAAGACTTGTTACATCCAATAACCAAAGCAATTCCTTAATGTAGAATTTTTATTATTTTCAAATCTACATTATAAACTTCCTGCTTTCACAGAGAACATTAATGGATGTCTTATATGTCCTGGCAGTCAGATAGTACGACCATATTATCAGTATTGTCATTTTAAATATGTTTTATTTTTTAACAGTGTATCATATTAAGTAGCGGTTTACAATTTTACATACATCAACCTCTGCCACATTAAAGTCTAAGGGGTAGATCCAGAACTACGTGTGCCGTACGTTTATTCGCGGACCGTATTTTTGTGCGCGTAAATTCGCTACACTCCCCTCGGCACACCCCTTGCACAGACGTATTTTGTCAAGATACGCTTTCCAAACCCTACCTTAACTTTTTCCAACGTAACCGCTGTCATATGCACACGTACGTATGGGCTGAACGAATTTACGCAGCTAAGCACGCCCATACTGTACACTTTAAATACCACCCCCCGCCTACTTCACGTATTTCAGATGTATTTTGGAGTAACGTATAATTGGCACGCCCACACGTAAGTTTTTACGTGACACATACATGAATGGCCCATACGTTCACAATTACGCTACGTTAATGTGCGTATTTTCTATGGTGCGCTTGCGCAGTGCGTTCTAAACAGCGATTTTACGTCTCCGCAACGCGTAAATTCGATTCGAAGCGTTGTTCTGGATCAGGCCCTAATTCCCTAACAAATAAACACACACACATACACACACGCTAGGGGTAATTTTTGCCTCATGCAGTATGACTTTGTGGGCGGAGAAGGAGAAAAGCTTGGGCAGGACGCAGCGGAGCTTATTTGCCACGTTTTCGTGCTCCAAAACGTTTGCAGCTATGATAATATACCTGACATGTATTACACGCATTGAAAACCCCCTTTTCAAAATCCTGCTTTTGCCACTGCTTAGGGAGAATGTTCATTTTGATTCAAACCTTTTAATGCATGGCATAAAGTGATGCACACAGCTTTTGTCTTAGTGAGGAGTCAGAGAAGCTGGAAAGAGATGAATATGAAGCTCAGGCAGACATATTAAATATTTACAATAAAACACAAATATTTGGAAAAGTAGTTTCCAAATAAAATTCAGCACTAAATAGAAGATTACACTATTCTATGGTGCAAATCAGAATAATACCCGGTTATATCCCGCAGCACCCCTAGGAATGACCAATTCCTTTAAAAAAACAAAATACAGTGTTTGAGAGACTGTATACTCCTTGTTAACGAAACCTTGTCCATGAAAAACATGTTCACACTACCAGGAAAACACTTGATAAATTTCTGCCTGGACATCTTGGATTGAATTTATTTATTTCTTAGGTGTTGTACCACACGGGACAGCTTGGCGCGGATATTGTTAATGATATTGACAATGTGAATGCTATTTCTGTGGCCGACGCCTAGACTATCTTTGATTATAGGGCACTACTCCCTGATACACTGCTGCTCTACCAAAGTACTTGCCATACCTTGTTAATCTATTATGCTGATGGTTGGGGGCTGTTGGACAAGGCATCAGCATCACTGAACTCAAATTGTTCTGTTAACATATATGAACTACTGTTAACTGTGACACTAAGCACACTAATGTATCAATATAACGTATGTATGCCCCTAAATGTTTTAAGGGGGTTTAGTTTTTTGGGGTTATAATTTATAGAGTTTATATGCAAATAATAATAATAATTTTTTTCAAAACATTCAATAAAAACTACCTGATAATAAGAAAGAAAGAAAGAAAGAAAGAAAGAGAGAAAGAGAGAAAGAGAGAAAGAGAGAAAGAAAGAAAGAAAGAAAAACAGAGATGAGCTTCTAGGTGTTATTAAAAATATAACAGTAGGAAAAAACTGCACGCTTAGCATATTTAGAAACAATAATATAAAATTTACACAGCATGATAAACAGTATTTAAATCTGTGGGGCCCCTTTAGATATAAATCAACGTCACACACAGCTTACTCATTTAGCCAGCCGTTCAAAAAATCTTTAGAAGATTCAGAGAATCTCCCTAGATAAATTTATCACAGACATTAGGAAAGATCCTGATTCCCCATTACAATACAGTCCGTATTAAATCCAGTGTAATATGCACATAACCAGTTTAGTTGTCCTTGTTCACCAGTATTAGATATATGCAGTATTTAGACAATGATTGTTGCACTTGTTTTATTACCACAAAGTCCACTAGCAGTGGCTATATGATGTTTTCCAAAGTTGGATATAATTGTGATCTGTCTTTGCTACAGACCAACAATTTAGACAGCGGTAATATACCATACAGATTATAGAAACAGTCAAACACATAGCTCCCAAGTGTCCCGATTTAAGCAGTCCCTCAAGCCCCAGAATCTGTCCCGAGTGATCACACTCTCGGGACAAAGTTAAGTTTTTTTTTTTGGTTTTTTTTAAACAGGACACGTAATACAAGGCTCCTACGGGAGCCCTGTAGGAACAAATCTAATACTATGAATGGCAGTGACCTAACCTATAAAGTCACTGCCATTCAAGTTAAGAGTTTTGGTCCTACAGGCTCCTGTTACCCATCAGGTTTAGGTTTAGAGGGAAAGGTTTCCATTTTTGCAGATGACACTAAACTATGTAAGGTAATAGAATCTGAGCATGATGTAGCGTCTTTGCAGAGGGACTTGAATAAACTGGAGGATTGGGCGGCCAAATGGAAGATGAGGTTTAACATAGATAAATGTAAGATTTTGCTTTTAGGGATGAAAAACAAGTATGCAATCTATAAATTAAATGGGGTACATTTAAGAGAATCTTTAATGGAGAAAGATTTGGGAATGCTTGTGGACACTAGACTTAGCAATAGTGCTCAATGTCAAGCAGCAGCTGCAAGGGCCAATAAAGTTTTAGCATGCATAAAAAGGGGCATATATGCAAGGGAAGACTGTGTAATTTTGCCACTATATAAATCATTGGTGAGACCTCATCTCGAATACGCAGTTCAGTTCTGGGCACCAATCCATAAAAAAGACATTTTGGAACTAGAAAAGGTTCAGAGAAGGGCAACAAAATTGACAAAGGGTATGGAGTCATTGAACTTTTAGGAAAGGCTAGCCAGTTTAGACATGTTTACTTTAGAAAAGAGGCGTCTAAGAGGAGATATGGTTATTATATACAAATAAATCATGGATCAATACAGAGAACTTTCAAAGGAACTTTTTACCCCAAGGACTGTACACAGGACACTGGGGCACCCATAAAGGTTAGAGGAAAAGAAGTTTCACAACCAGCAAAGGAAAGGGTTCTTCACAGTAAGGGCAGTCAGGATGTGGAATTCACTGCCAGAAAAGGTTGTGATGGCAGTTTCACTTGATATGTTTAAGAAAGGATTAGATACATTTTTAGCAGAAAAAGACATCCAGGGTTACCAGGACCACTAATTTAAATGAAGCACAGTATTGGAGCCAGGGAGAAATAGGACGGCCATCTTGGGTCAGAAAGGATTTTTATTTTTTTCTGATTGCAACAGTTTGGAGGTTGCTTCATATGGATTAACTTCAAATATAAATATAGGGATTGCAGGAGATCCAACATAGGTTGAACTTGATGGACTGGTGTCTTTTTTTAACCTCATCAACTATGAATACCTTTCCAAATAAATAAAATATCATCAATGTATCTCCACCAGGACACCAAGTTGCCCCCATATTCATGGCCATCCCAGACATTCTGTTTCTCCCAGAAATCCATAAAAATATTTGCATAACTGGGGGGAAAGTTTGTGCCCATGGCGATGCCCTGAATTTGAAGATCATATTTCTCTTTAAAATAAAAATAGTTATTATTTAAAATAAATAAAATGCCTTCTAAAATCAAATCTTTCAGGGATTCATTAAAATTGTTGGTTAATAAACTTTGTTCCACAGCTTTAATACCATCTGTATGCTTAATTATCGTATATAAGGAGGATACATCACTGGTGACCAAAAAGAAACCCTCCTTCCAAAGAATATTTCTTAACTTATTTAAAATATCCCCCGTATATTTAATATAGGATTTGTTCTTAACTACTATAGGTTAAAGGTGATGATCGATGAAGTGGGATAAGTTGGAGGATATAGAATTAGTCCCCGCAATTATAGGTCTCCCTGGGGGTTTGGAGATGTTTTCATGTACTTTTGGGAGCACAAATATCACAGGGATACTGTGCTCCTCAATGTCTAAAATAAATAAATATAATAAATAATGTAAATACAATAAATATTACATGTTTTTTGGCACCATTAAAATTTTTTCTTTGTTGGAAATTATTCATTTATTAGAGTATATTAATGTGCACTGTAATTAAACAGTTTCTGGGACCCTGTCTTTAGGGTTTAAAACTTTTCTCTTGTTTAGTCTACTGCATTAAGATGCACGGTAGTACTCCCATAAGTGGGGCTTTAAACTCCTTAGATTTCTTGTCTAGTGCAGCATATCTGTATTCAAAAGTTGAACTTTCTGAAATAGTAAACAACACTGCTGGTCTCACCCAATCTGATCTCTTACCTCATTCCGAAAGTGTTCCCACTTGTAGTTATAAAAAAAAAGGTAATAAATCTGGAAAAAAGAAGATTTTAACACATCTTTATAACCCGTTATAATAACCAACATAAGCAGATAGAAAGGAGATAGAAAGGATTATTAGAAATCACTGGCATAGTTTATTGAAAGATCCTATTTTACATAAAGTCCTCCCAAATTCCTGTTTTATCTATAAAATGGCCTCTAATTTAAAAAATAAATTGGTTAAGAGAACATATGAAAATCCTGTGACTCAAAATACTTTAACCAAAGGGTTACATAGATGTGGCACATGTAAAATGTGCTGAATGGTCAAAGGACAGAGTAAAATTGAAGAATTTGAATTAATGGGTTTAAACATAAGATAAAAGAATTCATCAATTGTCACACTAAATCGGTTATTTATCTAATAGAATGTACCTGTAAAAAGATCTATATTGGAAAAACTAAAAGACAACTGAAAATTAGAATGTGTGAACATCTTACTAATATAGGCCCAGATCCAGAACAACGTCTGCGTGCGTTTTTTCGTCCGTTCATTAGCGTAAGTGGTTATTATCCGCGCGATCCACAAGTACGTATTTCACTCTACGTGTGATCCTGAATTACGTAAATGTGATACGCCTACGTAAAGGAGTGGGCATGGCAATCGTAATTTATGGGAGTGTCAAAATATGCTAATGAGTAAAGAGGGCATGGGAACGTATTTACAATCGATCCACATGTCCGTTACAACAAACGTAAGTTAATTTACGTGAACTAAAGTTAAGGTAGGGTTTCATTCGCGTAAGAACAAAAGTTGTTGCATTTCCGTTCACAGCGTAAGTTTGTTTATCAGAGTAAATACTTATTATGGAGCCTTGCACCTGTAGCTACACATGTGAAAGAATGATTAATTACCTAATTGTGCAATCTATATAAATCCCAACCCTGCTAATGTTTCCATATGCTGTTCCTTTGTGAATGTGTGCTACTTGTTGGTTTGCTAAGCAGAAATTTTTGCACATTGATATTTGTGTAAGTACACATGATTAATGTAGTAACTTATATATGTATAAAAATGAAAAAAAAAACAGTAATTCATAAAGAAGGAAAAGACCCATCACAGTGTTCAAGTTATAGGCCCATTTCACTGCAAATGTTGATATCAAGTTATTGGCCAAAATGATAGCTACTCGCCTCAATCCACTCCTTCCAGGCATTATACATTCGGACCAGGTGGGATTTGTCTTGGGTCGTGAGGCCAAGGATAATACTACTAAGGTCCTAAACCTCATTCATGTAGCTAATTCCACGGCAACGCCTGCAATCCTCCTATCTACTGATGCCGAAAAGGCCTTTGATCGTGTTGATTGCGTCTTTATGTCAAAAATTTTGCGTCATCTAGGTCTGGGACCGGTTTTTTACAGTAAAATCCTATCTCTATATCATGCTCCGTGGGCTAGGGTCCGGGTGAATGGCCTTCTGTCCTCCCCATTGCAGATACATAATGGAACCAGACAAGGCTGTCCCCTCTCTCCCCTGATTTTCGTCTTATGTATGGAGGCGCTGGCGCGAGCAATACGCCTGAATCCTGACATCTCGGGGAT
>WWET01002400.1:14416-29443 GCA_011038615.1 Limnodynastes dumerilii
TTAGGCCATCCCGGGAATATCCCATGTTATCGACCAGGGTCACAGACTCAGGGCTCCAGATCCATCTTGACCCATCCACTCCGAAACATGGCCAGAATTATTTCCAGGTCCATAGCTCGGTGAGAATGAGGTATTAGTGATATTTCATAACTCAATTCTACAATTACAATATCAAATGAAAGATGTTCTGCATTTGTCTACAATAAATAAATGCTTTTATACAAGAACAAAATAAAATGAACCCCAAAAACACGATTTGTTTGCACTTCTCACATTGCTAGATGGTCTGTTTGGATGTAGACCTGAACCTTTTCTTTCTGTTACACTCAAACTTTGGGATCAGCCCCTAGGTGCGTGTTGAGTTTATATTGTGGTTTCATCTTGGTGTGGGCTGTAAATAACATCAATTGCAGAGCACATTCGTGAGCCGATTACAGTTAAAACAGATGTTTCTGGCAGAAACACGATTGCATTTCTAGCTACAATAAACTGCAAGCATGGACTTAACAATTGTTTACTGAAGAACTAACTACAGTCCTGATCTTAGAGCATGCATTACACTTGCTGCACTGTTTTTCTCAGCGTTAGTTGATAGATTGCAGAAATAAACTTGAGGGTAGCAGCTCTGATGCCAGATACACGCAACATATTGACAATCTTACAGCACCCATTCATCATGCTTATAGATGTGTCACCCAAATATATTTGTCATTATTTCTTTAGGGATTACCAAACAACTGCTCGAGATCTGCGGAAATTGATACTAGAGACAGCAATGAATCATTTATGCACGTTTTTTTATGAATTATTATTATTAATTTGCCAATCACAAAGCTGGCAAGGACAAAAAGGAGACGTTAAGAAAGTATAATGCTGGTATATGTAGAAGACTTACTAAGTGCTTCATTTAGTGATTCTATTGATATAGAGCACAACCCCAAACATGGGTGACAATAGGAGCGGAAACGTTCAGATGTCTTGTTCAGTGATGTGGGGAAAGACTCCTACAGCTCTGCTAAAGTGACAAGACCCTCTCCTGTGATACTATAGTGACAGGACCCTCTCCTGTGATACTATAGTGACAGGACCCTCTCCTGTGATACTATAGTGACAGGACCCTCTCCTGTGATACTATAGTGACAGGACCCTCTCCTGTGACACTATAGTGACAGGACCCTCTCCTGTGACACTATAGTGACAGGGGGACTGCAGAGACATGATGGGGTCCTGAGGGCTGCAGAGACATGATGGGGATACTGAGGGCTGAAGAGACATGATGGGGATACTGAGGGCTGCAGAGACATGATGGGGAGTCATTGTATATAGTATATAGTCAATATATAGTATAAAAGCAGATCACTTGTACACTTCATTTACTGTAAATAGTCACCCTTCTCTATTTATACCCTGGGGTCACTTCCATTACCCTCACTCTAACCCTCCCTTTCCCACAGCGTGACCCTAACCCTCCCTCCCTTGCAGCCTATCTCTAAGACTCCCTTCCCTACAGCCTAACACTGCAAATACAAATTACATGATCCAAAACTAAAACAAAACAAAAACTTGACGATGTATTAGAATGAAGCACAAAAGCAAAACACAGAGACAGGGTGCATCCATCATTGACTTTCTATGTGAGGGGGTGCATGGTCTTTGAGAGGCTATTGCTGTTGTGTTTATTTTTATTGCACTGAAAAGTCTGCTTGATAACTTACATGTTTTATTTAATGCAGGGTTGCCGACTTTTAAAAGCTTCCCTCCGGGAGATCCCGGAGGGAAGCCATAGATGCATGCAGGGGGCAGGATCATTTTGTGGTTTATGCAAATTGCATCATTAAGCCCCACCCCTTGACTCTCAATTATTTCTTTTGGGGTTTCATAGTAATAATAACTAATAAACTAGTGTTGCCAGGCAAGCAACACTAGTAATCTAGTGTTGCCAGGCAGGGGGACAGGACTTGAGGCCGTGGTTTCATGAAAACCACGAGCCTCAAGATTTGCCGACACTCCCAGGATGCCGGGAGAACTGCCCGAATATCGGGAGTCTCCCGGACATTCCCGGGAGAGTCGGCAACTATGGTTTAATGCAAGATAACCAAATTACATATTACAATATTAGAAAGACATCACATCTCTTTTTCAATGAACAGTTAAAATTTTGCAGTTTCTAAAGACCTTTATCAAGCACAGTCACACTGTCACAGATGATGGACTACGGTCATTTCTTAAGCAAGAAGTAATAAACACAAGAAAATGAACTCATTCAATAACAATATAATCAGCTACAACACCTGTATAGATGAATTGAAGATTCTAAAAACATGTGTGATACTTTTATTAACCACTTAGGAGCTGATCTGGAGTACTAAACTTTAGTGTGTGTTGTTATTTGGGATTATGCTTTACTCTTGGCACTTGCAGCCTGTCCAGCTTCAGTTTCATTAACCATCTCCATGCCCAATTTTCACTTTTAAGTGAACCTTCATATTCACTTTATGGGCTCCATTTACAAAATGGTGATGCCTTCATTTTCATGTGATAAAGACTGTTTTCACCTAAAAATGGTCTATATCTTCTGAAAATGAAGGCATTGCCATTTACAATGCAATGCTCCCCCGATCGCTGGCCCGTTCTAATAAATGCGGGCCAGCTGATCGCTGAATTAAAAGGGTGCAAATTTTAACAATCTGCACTTATACTCTATATAACACCATCTAAAGACTTCCAATCAATGCTGATACTCTATATAATGCCATCTAAAGATGGCGTTAGGGCAAGTTTTCCTGTGGTCTCCCTATATATCCCCCTTTTTCTCCCCCTAAAAGCTGTTATTAGAGCGAGAAAAAGGGGGGCATGTATAGGGAGACTGCAGGAATACAGCATGTGTGCATATTAATAAGAAAAAATAAACAAAAATAAAAATTAATGTTTATTAAACAATTAAATAAAAAGTAAAAGAAAGGGTTACTCACCTGTCCTGTGCTCTGCGTCTTTCAGTCCCCGAAGTTAAGTCCCGGCGCATGTGCACTGTATTTAACTCTTGGGACTTTAAAAATTTCAAGTCCCAAAAGTTAGCCACTGCGCTTGCGCCGGGACTTCAATTACGAGCTTACCCAAATGTCTCCATTGAAAGCCCCGCAGACCATCGCGGGACCTCGCTGGAGGGGTAAGTATTCGTAAATTTTCCGAACGAAGATGCAAGGCTCGCTGCGAGGTACAGCGAACCTTGCTTTGATAATTAATGTTAGTGGGCACATTTATAGTAAATGAAGCCCTATAAGCGCTTAATTGCTCAAATATTTAATGCCATTGGTGTAAAAAATTATATTTTTAAACAAAGACTGGTAATTTTGGGCTATGTTCTGCTCATCATTGTCACATTGATTATTTGTGACTTTCAATAAAAAGACAATGTAATTGTTTTTGCTACTCAAGTGGAAAAGTCTATTAAAAATGTGAGCTAAATATTAGGAGCTGTGTTAATTATATTAAAGTATCAATTTAAAATTATTTTCTTAAATTTTTTAAAAAAAATATATTGCTTAAAGCTTACCTGCATAAAGCTCTTTCTTTCTATAAGAAACTTTTAATAAAAAAATAAAGTCACATGACACATTGTAAAAAACTAAATTTTAATAAAGCACAAAAAAACCCCTCTTTATTATAAAGTGGTTAAGTCAACAGCAACAGCCTAATACAAAACCTTACACTCAACATAACAGCAAGAAGAAATTTACAAAATGATATGCTCATATGCTGCTTGTTTTAAAGCTGTTGTATTAATCTAAATGTGTGGACACTTGTAGATGTATTTTGCAGTTTAATTATTTTTCTCATTTTCTACCCTACAGGCGGTGACAGTACTGGATATGTTTTGTTGCTATTTTTATGTGTTGTTTGCTTTAGCTTATACTTAGATATTTAATACATTGATAACCCCTAAACCCTCTTATTAATGAGCAATGAAAACAGATTTTTCCATTTCTCAAAACAACAGGGTGGCTTATGAGTAAAACATATTTTTTTATTTAAAAAGAGCACCATGCTTCCTACCTAAGGACTAATGTTTAGCCAGGTTGTTGTATTTCATAGTTAAAATGTAATTTGTATTCCAATGCTTCTAAAGCAAATTATACTGGAAGAAATCTCTATGTATATCTCTATGCTTTTTAACTACTGCAGATATCAATATAGGGTCTAATCAGACTGGAACATATGCTTGATAGCATAGCATATCTCTGCACTTACATACTCATTTGCAGTGATTCAGACCTGAACACAACAAACAGCTGGGGAAAGGGAAATGAATAGTAACAAATGCATAACTATAGGTATGGAAATATTGTAAATGTATTGTCTTGTGTGCTAGTTTATAAAAAATAAATGTAAACAAAGAACACGTGGAACGCCACCGCAACTCGGTCGGGCGCGTGCTCCACCTCCCCGTTTGGATTGGACGTTCCTGTCTCCTAGGGAAGGTCCCTGTAGTTTGGAGGCTGGGCCCCTCTATTTCAGACTGGCTCTATCTTTCAGACAGTGCTGGTTATAGCATCTGTTCCCATAGCTCTGTGACTTGCTATCTCTGTCTCTTGTTTGTGCCTTTGCCTTATGCTCTGTATCATTGATTGTTGAGTCTCCTCCATTCCTGCCCAGTGCCTTACAGTGTTCCTTCCGTATTTTGCTTGTCGCTCTCTCTCTCTCTTAGCAGCTTGTTTTCTCCATCCCACCTTACCTTGCCTTCTTCTGTGCGCCTGTCTCTGTTCCCTTGGGGGGTCTGTTGCGTTTGAGTGAGTGTGTGATGTGTATTTGCCCCAGTTTGTATTTTCAGTCTCTTGCCCATTCTGTCCTTCCCCCATCGCTTGTCTCCTTTCTGTGTTCCAAGTAGTTTGTCTCAGGTCAGTCCCTTCTGGCCTTAGCTGTTCCCTCTTTCTGCTTTAGTCTGTTCTTCGCCTTCCTACTCCATCTTGGTTTCTTCTTTCTTCTCCTGGGTGACACCTCCAGGGGCCGGGACCTGCTAGGTATCCTGCAGCCCAGACTATCCCCACCATCAGGGGCTCTAGTGAACACCAGGCCCTAGTTAGACTCTGCACCCTGGTTGAGTTGTTCGTTGTGCGTGCCTGGTGCGTAACACATATGAGAGAACGGGATTCCGTTGCCCAACTTCAACGACAATGAACCTTCCTTTTTTCTCCTTCTGCTGGATCAATATCATCATAGACAGAGCGAGAATTCTGCAACCTTTCCTACGCTGATCAATGGACAACAGATCAACAGAAAGTTTACACCCACACCCCAACATTGTTTTTTATTCAATTGAACTTTTGAGAATAAAACTTTTGTGTATCTTCATTTGGCCTTGCAAACTCATATTCGTACAGTAGCGGTTAGCACCAGGGAATCCCCTGCCAAGGATTCCCTAGCAGCTCCTGACAAAGACCATAACAAGAGGCTGGCAGTGGTACAAAGATAATTGCATCTCAGCCAGAAGGAAGCCTCATCTGCTCTCTCTCTTCTGCTGTCTTTTCTACTGCTGCAGAGAGGAGAGGGAGAGGAAGACGGATGCTATATCTAAGAAGAAGGAGAAAAGAAAAGAACAAAGAAGAGGACATTAAGTATCTTTGAAGATCCATTCACTGCAAAGAAACAAGAGGAGAATCATGTGAGTAGTGGTAATCCTCTTTTTTATTCTCTTTGCATTAATGATACCACACATGGGGACTTCTCTTTGTTCTTTTTGAGGACTGATAACGGATAAGGAGAAAAGAAGTGATCATCCAGAGCTCGTATCATAACAAGAACTATTATTTATTATAACCCTGCAAACACTTCCCTTCCATTGTTTTTTGTATTATGTTAAATAAAAGGTTAAATCACACCAGCGCTATGACACGTTAAAAACTTATTATAAAGGGTGCTACCCAGCAGCTTAAAACATGAAGTGAACAAAAACAAAAAATGGTAGCTATACATTATAACCACCAAGAGCTGTCTTGATGGGTGCACAGTTTCTACGTGTTAAATATATTTTACCCTGTTCCTCAATTCATAAATTTGGAACAAATTGGTTAAAAACACATAATTTTATTAGAAAAAATAGATATCACTCTTCTGTGCTCCCCTCTAGCTGCGATCCCCTCCTTCCTAAAGGTTACACTCTGGTCCCAAAGAAACCAACCTTTTCAAAAGTGTACTCCCTCACAGTAATATGTTATACCTGTTTCAGAAGACACATCTAAATCAAAGATTTCAAAACTAGGTTAGAAGGGTTCGCACTTACAGTTCGAAGTTTTTCTTCTTCTTTTATTTCTTGTCCAGTAATTCCTTTACTATCAATGTCTCCCTTCTTTTTCACTTAAACCCGTCCACGTTCCTTTTATATGCAGTTCTTTCCTTCTTTTCTTGCACCAATCGTCTCTGTCACTTTAATTCTCTTAGTTTTCTTTCTTATTATTATCCAGGGATAGGACCTCAAAACAAATTGAAATTGTCCTTGTGTAATTCTATTATAAGCACACGGTATCCCTACAGGTAAGTGATCTACTCACACTCTAATAATTACAGTGGACTAGGAAGGGGATTACATCTGTATACCCAGAACCAGGAGAAGTATTATTCCCAGGGCTGGGAAGATAAGGAGGAAGAAAGGAGGAGGAGCATATAACATTTGATACATGCATACAAGATGCTTAGAGTGTGAGTAGATCACTTACCTGTAGGGATACCGTGTGCTTATAATAGAATTACACAAGGACAATTTCAATTTGTTTTGAGGTCCCATCCCTGGATGATAAGAAGAAAGAAAACCAAGAGAATTAAAGTGACAGAGACGATTGGTGCAAGAAAAGAAGGAAAAAACTGCATATAAAAGGAACTTGGACGGGTTTAAGTGAAAAAGAAAGGAGACATTGGGGCATTGTTAAGTGCATAAACTTAGTTACACCTGGGCTAAACCATGTTCATTTCAGGGGAGTCATATTTCATCTGCTGCAAACAGTATTAGAGTTGAGAGGTGACGTTTCCTATCCCAAGTATGAATTACAGTGTGGTAGTACATTTTTTTAGATTTAACACTAGCTTCAGTAGGGCTATGTGCAAGGGGGATATGGTCATGTACTGGCCACTTACTTTTTAGACAGATGGGAGCTGCTGGATGGATGAATATGGAAGCTTGATCAACCAATCTATACTTGACAGGGATGACTGATTGACACTTCTGCACTTGAAAGGGACACCTTATGCATAGTTCTGTACGCAACGTTACATTGACAGGTGAGTACAACACTTCATGTTAGGTTTAGGGTTAGATTTAGGGTTAGACTGTGTTCAGGGTTAAGGATAGGCTGGGGTTAGACTCAGGCAGTGGTTATGGTTAGGCTGGGGTTAGGGTTATGCTGCAGTTAGGGATAAATTTAGGCTATAGGGTTAGGCTGTAGTTAGGGTTAGGCTGCGGTTAGGGATAGGGTTAGGTTGTGGTTAGGGTTAGGCTGCGCATAGGGTTAGGCTGTGGTTAGGGTTGGACTGCAGTTTGGGATAGGAATAGGCTACTGTTAGGGATAGGCTACAGTAAGATTTGGACTTTTAACTGTCGTTAAGACTAAGGTCAAGGCAATATTCCATCTTTTTGTTGTCAGGAAAGCAACCCTGTCGAGAATCATACACTGTTAACCTACTGTTGTTAATTGCATGAATGTCGATAAAATGACTATAGATCCTGTATTTCACACCCAGGTACTATAGGATTTGTGAGACACTTGTTCCTCTGTACAGGGTGTAGGTCATCGCTGTGAACGGCCCTTTTTCAAGAGGGATGTTTTCTCCCACTTAGTTCCAAACTGACTGGGAAATTGATTCCTTCTGCCTCGCACAGGAGAAGCAATTGATCAACAAAAGAAAGAAGATTAAACGGCGAATCGTAAATATGAATTTAACTCCAACCCTTACCCTAATCCTTGCCCTAATCCTCCCCTTACAATACCCTAACCCTCTCCTTACAGTACCCTAACCCCTTCCTCCCCGCAGCCTGAGCCTAAGACTCTCCTCCTGGCATCCCAGCCCTAAGATTCTCTTACCCTCAGCCTAACCCCAAGACTCTCCTCCCCACACCCTGACCCTAAGACTCTCCTCCCGCAGCCTGGCCCTAAGATTCTCTTACCCTCAGCTTAACCCCAAGACTCTCCTCCCCACAGCCTGACCCTAAGACTCTCCTCCCCGCAGCCTGGCCCTAAGATTCTCTTACCCTCAGCCTAACCCCAAGACTCCCGTTCTCGCAGCCTAATCCTAACCCTTCCTTTGCATTAGGCTAACCATAACCTTCCCCTTTCATTACCCCTAACTTTAACCCTCCCTTCCCTGCTGCCTAACCCTAAAACTCTCCAGAGTGTTACTCACCTCTTGGCGATGCAGTGCTGCCGTTTCTGAAGAATAGATTTTTTTTCGCTATTTTCGAAACAGAGACAACCAAAAACGAGCTTTCGGCTTTGTCTATTTCTAATATAGCAGTTTCTCAGTGGTGACCCCCTCAGCTCTGTACAGCAAACTTTGTAAAATTTGAAGTCTATGATTCAGGTAGATCCAGAATAACGTCCGGCAGGGGACTTACGCAAGTCATTTGATAAAGTCCCCTGTCTGGGAACATCTGCGCATGCGTGTGGCATATGTTCCCTGTGTGTAAGTACTAACGGACATAACGTACTTCCGATGAAGGGCAGATTCTTCATTTACGATGGCTCTATCCCCGCCATCTAGGGGAGGCCCCATTACAACTAGCTCTGCGGCCGTAAGGACTTCGTGTCTGGATTTCCAACAGCCAGCGGGGGAGCAGGGGGCGTGCACTCACCACAATTGCACCCCCGCATGCTAGTATAGTATGTTTCACGGTTAATTTTCTTTGCTTTTGCTACTCTCCATTTTAAAATTGGTGTTTTCTTGAGGACGGAGGAGACTTTAGTAAGTGTCCAAGTGAAGTATTCGGGTCACAGGGCCAGATCCTGAGCTACGCACACTAGCGCGTTTACGCCAGGCGCTGACGTAAAACCTTCAATTTGTATGCACTGCGCATACGTGCGGCAGATGATAGGTGTCATAACTGATCGTATGTACCTTCCATGTAAATACAAGCAAAGGGGTGGGTTATCCATGCGACAGCCGGAAATACGCATTGTAGGCGGAGGGTGGCATTTAAATTGTACAGTATGGGCCGGATTAGGGCATTACGTCCGTCACTGCATTAGGTACGTCAATACTTACGCTTTGAAAAGTTAAGGTAGGGTTTGGCAAACGTAAATCGAGTAAAGTACGTAAGAGCGAGAGGAGTGCCTAGGGGAGTGCATAGATAGCGTAAATATGCTATGCCAACAAACGTATAAACAACTTAGGTCTGGATCTACCCCATATTTTGGCTGGTGACAGAAGTAAAACTAAAAAGTTATTATAACAAAAAGTGGTGGGTATTACGGATATCGAATCTTTATGTATTTTCTGGCTCTATTTAAATAAAATAAATTAGGATAATTTTGACCATGTCAGGGTCTAATTCTTATAAGCAGGCGATTAAGCAGCGATCATTTTCCAATATCTTTCTGTATTTTCTTACCTATTAAACTCAAACCATTGGCTTACCTTGTGTCATTATTCACGACATTCCCCCACATCTCTCAATAGGAGGTCTTGTAAATTCCACTAATTGGATAACCTTTTTCTAACCTTTAAAATAGACGGAGATTATAAACTTTTGTTCATGGATGTGTCAAACAATAAGGTAAAATTATACTAAAGGACCAACAAGTCTCTATTATTATTTCCATTGTGCTATATAAATATCCCTGAAATGAATGTGACATTAGCCCGTGCATATCACAATGACATCTGCAGTGGGTTATTACTGAATCTAGAACAATACAATAATCGGAATTGTTGTTCCTTCACAAAAGGAGTGAAAAAAAACATGTTTTGTGTAACGAATATTAAAATGTCCAAAAATATAAAATATCCAGATGGCAGAACAAACAGAGTTATCTCTCATTATAAAGGCAGCATATGCATGTCAAATCTTCATGTTGTTACCCTCAGGTGAGAGCTTGCTATGTAATGTATTCAAGAACATGCTCGATAGTTCCACTTCTTGATCCTGTGTTATCTTCTTTATTGCAACATGTATTATAGGATATTATTCCCTTCATCAGCTGATACAGCTCAGACAAACTGAAGAGAAAGAAACACGTTCTTAGAATGTTGTTTTCAGTAAATAAGTAGCCAAGCTGAGCGAGGGAACTTCTATAACTAAGCTAAGAATATTCCACCATGGTCAAGGAAAGATATTAAATTGTTGATGTCCCTAAATTTATGACAAGCATGACTACAGACCTGATCCAGACTTGATTTCGGCAAGCACAGAGTTGCTTAAGTCCGCAAACAAGAGAGTAGAGTCGTTTTTCAGAAAGGGATGTTTTTTACCAGCCAATTCCAGATTGGCTCCGCATTCAATTGCTTCTGCCCCATCGAGAAGCCATCGAAGACCCCAGGATAAATCTGCGGCGTAGAGATCTGAGAATTTCTCCAACCCCAACACTTATCCTAATCCTAACCCTAACCCTCCCCTTCCATTAGCCTAACCTTCTCCTCCTCGCAACCTGAGCCTAAGACTCCCTTCCCCGCAGCCTAACCCTACGACTTTGTTCCCCGCAACTTTGCCCTAAGACTCCCCTCTCCTCAGCCTAACTCTCAGATGCTCCTCCCCGCATCCTAACCCTAAGATTGCCCTTAGACTCCCCTTTTTACACTCACCTATCCAGTCTGGGCTAGCAGCAGCAGCGGTTTTGGAAATACTGGGTATTAATAATAATGGGTAAGTATTCCAAAAAATAAATTTGCAATACTTACCCTTTCATTAGTAAAACTTCTAATTAGTAATATTTTCAAAATAGGGGCAGCAGAAAATGAGCTTTTGGCTCGCTATATTTCAAAACTAGAATTTTTTTTTGTGGCAGTGGGTGGCGATACGAAGTGCCTAACCTTGCCCATGCTGTCCCCCCCTATAACTAAGCTAAGAATATTCCACCATGGTCAAGGAAAGATATTAAATTGTTGATGTCCCTAAATTTATGACAAGCATGACTACAGACCTGATCCAGACTTGATTTCAGCAAGCACAGAGTTGCTTAAGTCTGCAAACAAGAGAGTAGAGTCGTTTTTCAGAAAGGGATGTTTTTTACCAATTCCAGATTGGCTCCGCATTCAATTGCTTCTGCCCCATCGAGAAGCCATCGAAGACCCCCAGGATAAATCTGCGGCGTAGAGATCTGAGTATTTCTCCAACCCCAACACTTATCCTAATCCTAACCCTAACCCTCCCCTTCCATTAGCCTAACCCTCTCCTCCTCGCAACCTGAGCCTAAGACTCCCTTCCTCGCAGCCTAACCCTACGACTCTGTTCCCCGCAACTTTGCCCTAAGACTCCCCTCTCCTCAGCCTAACTCTCAGATGCCCCTCCCCGCATCCTAACCCTAAGATTGCCCTTAGACTCCCCTTTTTACACTTACCTATCCAGTCCAGTGCAACGGGTTAGCAGCAGCAGCGGTTTTGGAAATACTGAATGGGTAAGTATGCCGAAAAATACATTTGCAATACTTACCCTTTCATTAGTAAAACTTTCTAATTAGTAATATTCAAAATAGGGGCAGCAGAAAATGAGCTTTTGGCTCTCTATATTTCAAAACTAGAATTTTTTTTGTGGACAAAATGTCCTCTTGCGTGTACACTTTAAATGACTTTTGTGTCCATCAACCTAACCTAACTTCTCTGCGTGCATTGCTATGTGTGCAGATTTTTCATAAGTACAGAAGTGCTTAACCTTGCCCATGCTGTCCCCCAGCCTACACTGTGTAAATTTGAATGCACAGAGGACTGTAACGCCCTTACGCCCAGAAGGCTGAATGTACGGAAAAGAGATCCATACGTTCAGAGTTCCATAGTGTAACATCTGGTCTGAGCATACATGCAACAATGCATGCAAAGAGATTGCAGAAATCGACTGTCGTCATTTTTTCTGGATCAGGCCCTTGGTTAGGACGCACTTGGTAAAATCTTCAGGGATGCCACATTTGTTCTTCAAGGGGCAAAGGTCAGATGCTACTTGCAATGGGATAGAATATTGGCCAATAACTGTAGATCAAATTTCTACCTGTGGCACAAACAACCAGTTTAATTAAAAACACAAAAGAGAAAGAGACAGAACCGGTGTTGGAATGAGCGATTGCTGAGCCCAGGTAGAGAAATCCAAATCCTCATTAAGTAGGCCTTGGTCAATATCTGGTCATGCATGAGAAGCAAACGCATGACCCAGTCCCTTTGAAGTAGTGGCTTTGTCCATTTTGCCATCGCTTTGCCCACTCTTTGCTTGTCAGATAATGGGTGATTTAATGAAGTGTCAAATGAGGAAATGTGAAGATGTTCCCAATGGCAACCAATCAGTTTATGGCTTTCCTTTACCAAACACACTGTAAAAAATGGCAGCTAGACTGTAACGGGTTGCTATGTGCAACATCTTCACTTTTTACATTAAATGCCTTGTACTGTAAACTCAATTCTGTTTGTGTGCACTTACAAACTACCGACCCATCCAATATACTTTAATCATACTTCGAAGGAAAATGTGCATTTTGCCATTGCCTTTCTTATTATTATCACTTGTTTACAGTCAAATGGATGACTTTCTTATAAAGTAAACTCGCCGTAAGGATTTACCTGCCCCACTTATCATAACTACTTATGTCTCTCATGTTACTCCACCGAAGGCTGAGCTATGTGATCTCAGTATCATCGTATAATCTGCATTTCTTAATATACAGATTGTTTTGTTTAATTTCCTTCCTCCATTGCAGATGAAGTCTGACAGTTTGCCTGCTGCCATAGACTACTTTTTTGTTAAGGAACATAAGGGAATTAGATGTATTTAAGAAACATGTCAGACTGAAAGCTGATGTCTAATTAGGAAGCAAGTTATCTTTTTTCCTGATCTGTCTTCATCTTGTATTAAATAGACTGTCTCTGTCTTCCATTTACTGATAAAGGCATGATTTCTTGATGGGACATTAAACGGAGAACATGTTTTAAAAGTAATGTAGATATTGCCTCCACACAACACCATTTCCTTGGGGATTAAAGCGTAAGACCCATGATATGGACATGGAAGGGGAAGTGTAGGAGCAATCCATGTTAAGAGGAGATTGTTATATGAACTTGGTGGGAGACAGGCTCCTGGTGCACAAGAGCCACCCTGGAGACCTTCCATGGTGGACTTGGCCAAGAGAGGTCAATGGATCAGTGTCGGTGCTTAGAAAAGTCAAATTCCATACAAAGGATTGCGTATTGTTGACCCATCAGCCATACATGGGAAATGTTGTACACGTGCCACTCACAGACTCTGGGCCTCATTCTAAGTTGTGCGTATTTATTCATAGAGTTTTCAACTGAGCAAATAGAATAAGTTGTCTATACCATACTTTTCCAGCATTGGAACGACCCGTAATCCACCCATTTTCCCCTGTTCGCTTGATTGTGTATTCCAGTGTTCATAAATACATTGGGGTACATCCAGACCTACGCACTTGATACGTTACATAGCATAGTGTATTTACGCTAGCGTACCTTCTAAGCACTCCCCTAGGCACCCCCCTTGCATGTACGTTCTTTGACCATTTTACGCCTACCGAACCCTACCTTAACTTTACACTGCATGAGTACTGACGTAGGTAGAGGCCTCACGTACTTACACCTCACCCCGCCGTCGAAGCGTAATTATGGGTGTCGTATGTCTGGCATGACCCTTTATCCGTAGTTATGCTGTTGTTATGTGACTGACCCTTATGCTCTGAGTTACGTGGCGTAACATCTGCCATGCGTATGCGCAGTAAGTACTAATGAGCGATTTTACGCTAGCGGCTAGCCCATCATTCATAAAAACTATTCATAATTGTAAAAAAATATATATGTACAACTCTACATTGGGCCCTGTGAGAGAAATCTAAGGGGCAGTGGCCCCGATCCAGGTCTGAGCTTACATGCGTGCTACTGCACATGCTCAGAACTGAAGAGCACGCAGGGACGTCCCATTCAGATCATAGCGCATCCCTGGCGTCTGGGGCTTGTCCTCTGAGAGTCGTGTAGAGGTAGAGAGAGGGGTAGAGGGACTTAGTAAATGTACAGTAGGGGCGTAGTCAAGGTAAGTGCACCTGATCCTGGTGAGAACACAGATGTAACGTTAGAAAATCTGCACCTTCCACAGGTCATCTCTAAGGCAGGGGGCCGTCATTCAGAAGGAAATTTAGTACCTGTAAGCTTAATTATTGTCCAACGAAATACATTAAGCAGATATGGCATCACTGTGAGTGTATTGTGTGGTTGTTTATTTTTTCTAGGGAAGTAATTTTTTTAATATTCATATTTTCCTGTAAATTCATTTTTCCATTAATTTAGAGCACAAACCCTTTTAACCTGCATTATATAACCCAGGACTGAACGTGCCATACCATCCATTACACCACGCAAATACGTCATGCAGGATGCACTACCATCTGTGTTCATATCTGGATCGGGCCCAGTGTGTGTAATGAGTCTAATACTGTCTGATCCATATAACTCTGTATCAATCTCTCTCTCTCTCCTACCCTACTCATCCTCTCTTACTCTCTCCTACCCTACTCATTCTCTCTTACCCTACTCTTTTTCTCCTACTCTATTTCTCTCCCCTACTCTCTCTCTCCCTTACTCTCTGTCTCTCTTACCCTACTCTTTCTGCCCTACTCTCTCTCCCCTACTCTCTCTCTCTCTTACCCTACTCTTTCTCTCCTCTTCTCTCTTTCTCTCCTACTTTATCTCTCTCTTTCTCATACCCTGCTCTTTCTTTCCCACTCTCTCCCCCTACTTACTCTTTCTCTCTCTTTCTCTTACCCTACTCTCTCTCTCACCACTCTCTTACCTACTCTCTCTCTCCCCACTCTCTTACCTACTCTCTCTCTCCTACCCTACCCT
>WWET01002400.1:44355-55747 GCA_011038615.1 Limnodynastes dumerilii
CAGGAAAAAAAATGTTCAACTGGAAAAACAACAGATGTTTGCATTTAATTTGTATTTGTGTTTGTAGCTAATTACATTTTATAGTAAAAGAGAGACATTCCCATTTATTAAATTTTCTTAGGGCCATGCACAAAGGGATAATTAGTTTATTAAATATAATTAATTTTATATTTCCTTTTACTATCAACGCCAGTTTCTAAAACGAATTGCATGTGAAATATTTAAAATATCGATGCATTGTTTGTAGAAGGAAAAGCTAACGGTGTTAAAATGTCAGTCAATATTCTATTTTTCTTTAATTATATTAATAAAGAATGTCTCCTTATATTTACTGCCTCAAGAGTCACTCAATTTAATTACTATTTATCTTTTTTTATTATCAATAAAGATAATCACTTTACATTACAAGGAAGTATCAATATCTTCTTTTATTTTCATAGAGTCTACAAAAAACAATATTTTGTCATTTCATTATCTTACTGGCAGCAGAGAATTTTAAACACTCGCTTTCATTATATTCATTATTATTTACTGTTTATTTTAAAATATTAGAATTTTTTTCTGTCTTTTCATTGTTTGCTATTTTTCAGACCTTTATTATATTATTGTTTATAAAAATCTATTTACACTTTGTCAGGTTCTATGTTTTTTTTGTACTCTACATCTGAGAAATGACTGTTATAGAAGTAGAGACAGCTGAAAGCTCATTTTCAGCTGTCTCTATTTAAAAAACACAGCCATTTTTTTTTTTTTTCTAAATGGGTAAGTATGCCGATCAGCATATTTACCCATTCATTTTTCGCTAACGGCACAGCAGATCCGTTGGATCCGTCGAACCCACTGCACTGCACCGACTGGACACCGAAGAATTGAGTAACACTCTCCAGGGACTTTTAGGGTTAGGCTCTGGGGAAGGGAGGGTTAGGGTTAAAGTGATGGAAGAGGAGGGTTAGGGTCATGCAAGGACCATCTTAGGGTCAGGCTACGGAGACGTGGTGTCTTAGGGTTAGGCTGTGGGGAAGAAAGTCCTAAGGTAAGACTGCGTTGATGGGAATCCTAGGGTCATGTTGTGGGGAAGAGAGTCTTAGGGTTAGGCTGTGGGGAAGGGAGGGCTAGAGTTAGGGCAATGGAAGGGGAGAGTTAGGGTAAGGATTGGAGTATGGCTTGGGGTTAAATTTAGACTTACCAGTTGCAACACCGTCTTTGATGTTCCAGAAATCGATGGCTTTGGCTCTGTAAGAGATAAGCAATCGATTTCCCAGACAGTTAAAAAAAAGGCTAGGACAGAACGGCCCTTTCCAAAAAGGGCCATTTGCAGCGGCGACCCAAACCCGTTTATTCACACAGTGTAATATAGTGTATGTCGTATAAATAAATAGGGCTTAATATAATGTAGGGCCCGATTCAGAGTTGAGTGTATGCCAGCTGCTGTGACGTTTTTCTGCGTGATTTTCTACTGCACATGCTCAGAACTGAAGAGCAACGCAAGTGATGACAACTTACATTCTGAGACGCGTGTTGAGGAAGGAAAGTGATGGGGGGACGTCCAGTAGGGTTCTGCCCAAGCAAGTGCACCCGGATCCAGAGTGAAAAGCAGACGTATAAAAGGACTGTTTACGTCCAAACATTTGCGCCAGCCGCAGTCATGTCTAAGCCCTATTTCAGAATCTTGCATTAGAATGTGACATGTGACAGGGTCGGTAATCTCTGTATTGTGTTATCTCATTTCTACATACAGTAATCATTTTTTTAATAATATTTTCTTCATAGTTTTAATATCACAACTGAAGTATTTGCACCCTGCATAACACTACACTATTCTTGTGCTACATATTTAGCCATGTACCTGCTTTGAGCTTTGCTGCTCTATGCCTGAACGCTGCAATTTAAAGGACACCATGGGGTAGATCCAGACCTACGGGCCAGTTACGTTAGAACGTGTAGCGTATTTATGCTAGCGTAATTTCTATCCACTCCCCTTGCTCGTACGTACTTTGGCTGTTTTACGCTGCCCAAACCCCACCTTAACTTTTCATAGCGTAAGTACTGACGTACGTAATGGATTTACGTACGTGACGGCCTAACCCGGACCATGCTGTCCAAATTAAATGCCTCCCTCCGCCTACAAAGCGTAATTATGGGTGTCGTATGGATGACCCGCCCCTTTGTTCATATTTCTGCTGATGGTACGTTCAGCGTTACATGGCGTAACATCAGCCGCACACATGTGCAGTAAATATAAATAGCCGTTTTGATGTCATTGGCTAGCGTAAATACTCTAGCGTACTTAGCTCAGGATCTGGCCCCGTGTTTGGATTGCGCGTCGTCTACACTACCTTTTCAAATGCATCTATGGCATTCGTGCTCACCTCTGGATCGTGCACTTAGTGTTCCAGAAAAACAATGGTAGATGTCGATAGTTTTATCCACGATTTTGTTCCTTTGCCCTCAAAATATGTCAGAAGGCAGAAGAATAAATAATTCAGAGTTTGAATGTAACAGCATAAAAGGTGGAAAAGTGGACCTTGAGGCAAATAACATTTACGTTGATAGGGGATTTTTTAAGCTGAACTCCAGTAGTCGTCCCTTTTATATTTCAGTACTTTGTCCAATCTGTTTTTTAATGAATTCAATGTGATATGTGTGGTATACACAATGGGCCGTATCCAGACCTACGATGGTACGCTGAGCGGTTTACCACATACCATTGTTTCCCTCCCCCGACTCTCCCCCTTGACCCAGCGTATAAACAGTCGCTTACGCCGGCTAAAGGCTACCCTAACTTCAGCCGGCGTAAGCGTCTGTTAATACGCTGGGACGGCGGCATTAGTACGTTAACGCCGCCCTCCCAGCCGCATTATCCTCCCTTCCTCCCCCCGCCTACCTGCCATAACTTCCATGTAGTAACGCTGGGGGATGCCCCCTTCAGCGTTACTACGCTGAAGCTACGGACGCCCGGTCCAGGATTGGGCATTTATGCAGCTACGCCGGACAACATCTGACCGGCGCATGCGCAGATCGTCTTTTTAGACGCCTGGCGACGGGCCTCTGGATCAGACCCAATGTGTGCCATTGCTTAGAATGAGCTGACACACACACACACACACAAAATAAAAAGTGTTTTTTGAAAATGGCGAACATTTAGTTAAGCAATATATGTAATGTATTACTGAGTACATCATTTGTAATTGGATTAGTATTGTCTTTGAATCACATCCATTGATGTTCTGTCTTTCAACAGCACTAAGTAATATTCTAATTACAAAGAGACAAATGGAACATGTCATTACAAATATGCAGCAATGGTTGATGGATAACTCTTTCCGTAACAGTCATTGGACCAAATCCAGACTTCCAACATTCCACTTCTTTTCGCATGGCTGGATTGACTATCGTCTGTCTTTGTGATCTGCGCATGCGCACATCTGTGCAACCTGATCAGTGTGTTATATGTTAAATCCAGACTTTTGGCAACATACTACATGGAGGATGGGTCTTGCTACTAAGGGTAATACTGTGCACGTTATAGATGCCACCATTTTTAGTTTGCAAGAGCCAGTCTTGGAAGTTCCTACGTGTGGGGGGAGCTGGGCAGCATTCTCTGGGCGCAATGCGGTAAGTAGGGGGATCCGTTGCAGGAGGTGCCATGTCGTAAAGGCACACTCCTTAATCCACAGCACCAACCCCAACTATTAGACATTTTCCCCTTCTGCTGCTGCAGAGAGCCTGAAAGCCCAGTGCGGATTATACCTGAAACCCCTTCCTGTCCTTGTGCGTTGGCCTTGTTTACAAGTCACCTGGCAACCACACTCATTACACCCTTCTTGTCTGCAGGGTGTTAGATCATGGTGCTGGTGCTTGATATCCTTCTGGTACTTGGTCTGTGGAGTGCAGTCTGGATGAATGATGGTGTTCTCTTTGTCTCAGGTAAGCAGTTTTTTCTCAATTTTTTTTCTCACTTTTATTTGTTTTAGTGAGGTATATTGAGAGCAAGAGACATCCGAAGCCATATACATATCTTTATGCTGGTGTTATTGTATAGTGGTCACTAGGATACAGTCTATATTGTATGGCCATCACTAGGATGCAGTCTTTATTGTATTGTGGTCACTAAGATGCAGTCTATATTGTATGGTGGTCTCTACGATGCAGACTGTATAGTATGGCAGTCACTAGGATGCTTTCTGTATGGTAAGTCGATAGGATGCAGTCTGTATTGTATAGTGGTGACTAGGGTGCAGTGTTTATTGCTTAGTGTTAACTTGGATGCAATCTGTATTTTATAGTAGTGATTCAGCTATGTTTTCTTTTATTGTGTTTACAATGTTGCATTCTGAAATGTTAAACTGTAAAACAAGAGGGCACAAATTTATAGTTTGCAGGGGGGGGGGGCACCAAACACCCTAGCAGCAGTAATAAAAAGAACAGACGAACATAGAGTGGATTTGTTTTGGCCATTGGCAACACAGATGGATACGGTGATTTGCACATAATCAATTTGTACAGTTGTATTGTATTATTGTCTACACATTTTATTACAGTTCTTTATTAGAATCTTTCTTGGATTCTTCATTGCAAAACATGTAATTATCAAAGCATTAAAATATATGAAACATAATTTCACAAACCAGAACAAGTAGAGGACATTTAATACCTTAAACATGTCACAAATGATCAGTACCGAATGTTCTCTGAACTAGAAAATCTTAGCAAAAATAGTGAATTCCAAAATGATGCAATATGTCAGACCACATGTTTTTCCTAAGGCCTGGAACAAGACAACGACTGTGAGATCAGCTGTAAAATTTAGACCATTGTAGCAAGAAAAGGCTAAAAGTTGGCATGAGTTTGTGTATGGTAAGGTTAAAATTGACAGCTGCAATAGAAGATAACATTCAAGAAGCAGAAATAAAATTCATAAAAAAATAACATGGCATTGGTAAAATATTGTATACAATGTTTGCAGTGTGTTTTCTATACCTTTGTAATTCATTTTTAAATGCAGTTTGCGGGCTGAATACTGGCAAACTAGTTTTGCTAAGGGTTGCCGACTCTCCCGGAATATCCGGTGTCCCGGGAGAGCTGGCAAAGCTCCCGCAAGCCCCGACCAGCAACCAATAACTACTGCAATCCCTAGTGTTACTAGGGATGGGTGGGGCTTGATGATGTCATCAGAACTGCCCACCCCTGTAAGACTATAGATTACAGGAGTGATTTTAAGGGACGTGGCTTAATGATGTCATTTGCATAAAACGTCTCATTAAGCCCCGCCTCCTTGCAGAATCTTTGGCTCCCCTCCGGGTCCTTCTGGAGGGAAGCTTTAAAAAGTCGACAATCCTGGGTTTGCTTCACTTTCATATGTTTCAGACAGATCACAGTCGCTTTTAGACATTGTCAGGGCCGCCATCAAGGGAGACTGGCAGGTCTTTTGTCCAGGGCTTGTTGGGATATTTGTCCCGGGCCCAGAGAGAGGTTTTTGTGGCCCGGGCCCAGCAGCAGGTTTTTGTGGTAGAAGACATATGAGTCACTGTCACTATTCTACCGCCAATACCTTCTGCTGGAGAGCTGTACCAGGCTGCACACCAGTGAGCTGAAACGCAGGGAGTGACTTACCTGCGCATCAACCTGCTCTGAAACATATTTGCAGTTCTCTCTATTCTGCTAACCACCGCTGTCTGACCTCCCTACCGATCACCACATCTCATGTGTCCTGTATCCAGGACTTCTCCCGTGCTGCACCTCTGCACTGGAATGACCTCCCTTCTTCAGTCAGACTCAAAACACACCTGCTCAGGCTAGCCTTCCTCTCCTCTGCTTATCATCATCACTGCATCCTACATCTATCCCTTCTTCTCCTTCCTTACAGAGAATGCATCAATTCTGGATGCATGTCATCTCATTCAGACATTAGTTAATTTACATTATAATGGAGGTTCCCTCTCTTGGCTTAACCATCCAGATGTTTGCATAGATTAAACAAACAAAAAATAAGTATTGCACATAATATGCTGCACATACAAAATCCTACCATCTATAGGAATCATTGTGCATGTCCAGTTTCAGTACAAAGGTGTCATATAAAGAAAGAGCATTGGTATATAAAGTTTCTAGAAGTGGATAAAGATACACGCAGGTCCCAGAGCCATGTATAAAAAAGATGTGGTGTGAGGTGGACCAGCATCAAGCCAGGGGCAAGTCACAAGAATCCAGAGGAGGTTCAGAGCATGCCATTCCCATGTAGTATGGGGAATACATCAGGTGTACCACACTTAAAAAAAATATGTAGTGCCCTTTCTCATGCCTAACAGTGTTATTGAATAGGGTAATCCAGTGGCCAGGTATGGGGCTTGCTGGGGCCATCCATGTTGTGTAGACCACCGTTTTAACCAGCGACAGATAAGCTAAAGAAAAAAATTCCGGTCATGGGGAATGGAGATGGATATTGTACTGAGGAAACAGTATCACAATGCATTCCAGAACAGCAGCGGGAAGGATCCACACCTTGGGCAGCTCTCATCTGAGCTCTACGTCTGGGAATTTCGGCACGCTTCCAATGTTAAGGCAGACCTTGATTTTCAGAAGTCTATCTGTGTGCAAGTAAGAGGCTCGGATATAGTAGCCCAACTATAGTGGGTCCCTCTGAATCTTATGCTCTGGGATCTGAGCCCAGTTACACAGAATACCTTTAAGAAACTCGCCCTTACTGTACTGGGATTTCACAGTCCACCCAATGGTCCTGTATGTTTTAGGAACCTATTGTGTTTCAGTGTGTGTGTTTTGCTGATTTACTTGGATACTTGGCATATACCTGGGCATATACCCCCTAATAACGCAATCTGGCCCATGGTTATAGACAGGTGCTCAAACCTATGTCTGTCTATAGTCCAGCCAGCAATGTATACAATGGAAAGGCTAGGCTTGTTTCTTGTCCCTCAGGCTATGCCCATTGGACCAGAAATGCATGCTTAAGGGGACTAACACAAGGCTCTTGTGTAAGTCCCCTTGACATGTATCATCGGTGCATGCATGCGGCAAATGCCTTCGGTATAGAACTTACATCCTTACGTGACCTTTCGTGAAAGGAGCCGGCCCTTCAAATCCACGTGCCGAAACCTAGCCACATTCTTCCCTATAAAGTGAAACCGCCCTCTATATTTTCATTCCACTAACAACTATTATTATATGTAATGTTACTTTTTAGATCATAGATCGTGGAAAACAAATCATCATGATAATTCAATGATATGATTTTTATTGCAATATTCTCCCAATTATGTAGGTAATATCCCACCCACCAATTTCATAGGTCCAAATGAAAGAAAAAAGAAATGGGTACACAGGGATGCATTCAAGATTATACTTCCAGTCAAATTTGGGCATCCTTAATTGAAACTCCAATTTTTATTATTTTCATCTGATTTTAATGGATCACAACTGACATATAGTGGGATGATTCTAAACAGAGTTACACAAAACAGTGGCTGCTCCCATCATGCATGACATGTATTTGTGTTCCATTGCTTTAATATTGCAATAATCTATCATGTGGAACAGTAGCAATTGCCAGATTATTGCCGGTATATAAATACACTTTTATAAATATTGTGCTGGTTACTGGCATAAACGATCATTATACATCAAGAAAACAGAATAAAAAATATACACCCAAAATAAATGGGAACTGATCAGCGCGTTTTCCACACATATCTGTCTGAACGCAGAATGTAAAAAGGACAAAATCCTCTCCCTTGCTGGAAGCTGCTATCATTTTTTATTTTTTTTTAGCAGCACTCGACATTCACATAGGCCACACCCTCCAACTGTTTTTAATAGAATACTAGTGGGGCGTGTCTGTGAAAGGGGCATGGCTTGTACCATGAAGGGGTGTGGCTTTAATCTGCTCTAATTTGCATGTATGATAAAGTCTAAAATCTCATTTTACACCTTATCATATGAGCTAAGACCTCACAGGAGAGGGTCTTGTCACTTTAGCAGAGCTGTGGGAGTCTGTCCCCGCTGCTCTGCTGCAGGTGCTGCAGGGCTGGAATGGGAGTATAGGGGGGAGGGAACTGCTGGGCCAGAATCCCTTTTAGCCGGTACAGACCATTAAAAAAATGGTACTGTGTCTGCTAAATGGGTAAAGTTGGAGGGTATGATAGGCCAGGGTTGCCGACTTTTAAAGGCGATCCCGGAGGGAAGCCATAGATGCATGCAGGGGGCAGAGTTACCCCTTTTCGGGTTTCATACATCATTGAGTCCCTCCCTCTCCCTAGCAACACTAGTAAACTAGTGTTACCAGGCAGGGGGGCAGGACTTGAGGCCGTGGTGTCATGGAAACCACAAGCCTCAAGTCCCTTACGGGAGATTTTCCGGATCTCCCGGGATACCAGGAGAACTGCCTGAATTTCGGGAGTCTCCCGGACATTCCAGGAGAGTCTGCAACTATGTGATATGCACCGATTCAGATCAGAGCGCAAATGGTAGCACATCCCGCATCCTGTATTTGCGTGCTGTAATGGATGTCTTGCTACGTGTAATCCACCTGAGCAAGTAAACAATCTGGATGGGAACTAAATAACAGCCTATGGCATACGGGCACAAAGCAGCAAACTCTCTGCTGCTACGTCTCTGCAAGTGCAAGGTTGTATTATGTGTTTGAAAGGGTTAAATACTGTTATAAATAGAACGGAAACTTCAATTGTAGTGTTTATGCTCTAAACCAGGGGTTCTCATACTCAACCAGTTGTAAGTGCCTCACCACCAACACTTGTATGCTCTGGCTCCACTAACACCGTTCTGTCACCTCACCACCAATAGTTTCTCCCGGTCTGCCCGGCTGTTATTCTCTCTCTCTTGCTCCGTCACAAATGTTCTCCTTCTTGCTACCGCCACTGACACTTTACTCAATCTGCTCTGTCGTTACTCCCTCTCACCGCCACTGCTTCTTCAGTCTACCCTGTTGTCACTCCTACACCCGCTAACTGCCCCTCACCAACTGCCAACAATGACCCTTCAAATCACCGCACAAACTCCAGAACTTTCCAGAGTTCCCTCTCACTGCACAGCACACTTCTGTCAGCTGTCTGTTGCCTAGCAACAGCCCTCGCGCTACCAAGCAAAACATGCCACCCTCTGCAAGCACCCCTAGGGGCACTACACCACTACTGGAAGCTTGTCTGCACATGCACAGAGTATATAGGGATTGAACTTGGACCCTTGCTATAGGGCCTCAGTTAGCATACCCCAAATGTAACAAATGTGCCAGAATTTGGCTAAGAGGCTTGTCTGCCTATTATGCCCTTTACATAACTATCCCCTCCTAACAAGTCCATGACAACCTTTCACAGCAGTAAATTCATGGTTGCCTACTTTTACAAATGAATATCAGGGAGATGGTAAGAGCACTATCAAAGTGCTGCACCAAAGGGGTGTGTCATGTAGCGCCAAAGAGGTGTGTCCTGTGAATAGCTCCACCCATAGGTGTGTCTAGCACTGCCAGGAAAACTAGCACTGCCAGGAAAACTATTTTACAATAAAAATGTCAGTATTTATTGATTATTAAATTGTCAGTGAATAGGGAGGAGCGAATCTTTATAGAAAAGCTAAAAGTGACGCTGCAGCTGATTAACAAGATTCTTTCATTACATCTTGGCCTCCATGAAATTGGTCATCTCCATAGACCTCAATGGATGAAATTAATATCAGGGAGATTACCAAACACTTCAGGGAGTCAAGGAGATAACACAATCTTCAGGGAGTCTCCCTGATAGTCAGGGAGAGTTGGCAACTATGAGTAAATGGACATATGTCCAACCAGAATGAAGATATGTTTTATATAAAGAAGAGTGTATTAGGGTCAGGCTAGGGGGAAGGGAGGGTTAGGGTCAGGCTGTGGGGAAGGGAGGGATATACCCTATACCCCTATAGAAGGGGAGGGTTAGGGTTAGAATTAGGGGAAGAGTTGGGGTTACTTTAGCCACTCACCTTTCGGAGCGCCGTTCTTTGTGGGGACCCACACCCATATATATTTACTTACAGATTCCATTTTCCGATTTTAATGAGCACGGATCTTCGATTGTCTTTAATTACAGGTCCACTGCATCCAGACATATGTGCGGTATCTCTGCTAAGCACTCCCCTTTTCAGGGGGGCTTTTAACAGTAGTAATATTGTGACCGCAGATGTCAAGAGCAGCCGATGTTTCCCGGGATTAGACAACTGACTTGGCGGGAGAAGTGGGACTGTATTCACGCATAAGAAGCTGATGCTACGTACAGAGCCACTGCACATGCGCAATTTGCGTAGGGGGTTCCATCCGGAAGTTTTTAAGGTAAGAGTGGATGTAGATTAGGCTGGGAGAACCCATGTGCCCATTTTCCCTCCCTAAGAGGGAAGATACACACGGGTAGTTAAAGGTGCCCTATAGCACTCGTAAGTGCCATTAGGCACTTAAAAATGGGGGCCGGGAATTAGGTGCGGATACATTCGTATCCACATCAACGGATCCAGTCCTTGGTCCAGTCCGTGGTCCTTACAGGAGAGAGTCCGTGTGATCAGCTGCTCCTTTAAACAGTCATACTCTGCCATAAGTTTTCCATGTAAAATAGTGGGGTTTCGGTAGGCAATCTGATAGCACGTCTATTCTGTACACTTTAATACCAAGTCTAGATTGCGGATTGCCTTATGATCTGGTTGCATGGATGCATGAAAAAATACAATCCACACACAAGTAAGTTATGGGAATATGTGGATCCAGCCCAATATATTTACTTGGGAGAGATTTAAAAAAACAAACAAACAAAAAAACCTTTAGATTGCCAATACCTCTGTATTTTGTATGTGCATTGCACAGCAGACCTCATTATCTGATGTACACTAAACTCTAAGGGCCTCATTCATTAAGGTCGATTTGGCCTAAATCACCTCAAATCGCGTGATTTGAGCTTAAAAACACAGCCCCCACTGTAACTGACGTCATCTCTTATATAAAACACTGCCCCCTGGTGACCTAATCGTCATTAGGAGCAGCCCGGATGCAGAATAGGTTTCCAGCGGCATGTCAACTGCAGAAGATACACAGAACCGGACCAGATCCTCCAATGAAGATGAACACAGAAGAAGACATCCTACAATGAAGAAAAGAAGGCTTCCCAAGATGCTGACATCAAACGGTGAGTGCACAAACCATTCATTAATTTTATTACACACGATACACTGCACACATTACACTTAGATTAGGAGAGATGACCACCGGTGGTAAGAGCACACATTTAGGGAACATTGTTAGTTAGGGGAAAACATTTTTTTACATGCACACTTTATTTAATGATTTTAGGGGTTAATGTATGTTTTGTGATTTGGGTTTTTTTTTTTTTTTTCACAAACTACAAGC
>WWET01002400.1:55838-71723 GCA_011038615.1 Limnodynastes dumerilii
ATACTGCAATGACTTCTGTAACTGAATCAGCATCAGGGAGATTGCCCAACACTTCATGGAGTCAGGGAGATTACCCGCTCTTCAGGGAGACTCCCTGATATTCAGGGAGAGTTGGCAACCATGATTTAAACTTTAAAATGCAGGTTTCCTCAATAATAAACCTTAGAGAAGGTGTCTTACGTAAATAAACTACTAGCCTGAAACCTGCTTTCATCTGCAACTTTCCTCTTCTTGTCAGAAATGGTTAACCGCAGAGAATAATAACAGTGAATCACTTGTACAGTATATGTAAACACAATGTCAGTCATCTCTGGCCTAATCCAGAGTTTGGAATGATAACAACAACAACAGAAAAGAATACATTGGCACTTGGACGACTCATGATGCAATGTAAGAGGTGCAAAATGAATTGCCTTTATTTTGCATATAGAGAAAATACTTTGCCATTGTGTATATGCTGAACACAAAGGGCCTTGTCCAGACTGGAAGGGAAAACAGAATGCATCCTGTGTTTGGTACCACCCTATGCAAATAATAAAGGACCGTGTTCACAGGTAAGAGCAGGGTTGCTGACTCTCCCGGAATGTCCGGGAGACTCCCGAAATTCGGGCAGTTCTCCCGTTATCTCGGGAGAGCCGGCAAATCCCGCGGCCTCAAGTCCTGCCCCCCTTCCTAGCAACACTAGTATATTTGTGTTGCTAGGGCCAGGGAGCAACTTGATGACGCAATTTGCGCCATCAAGCCCCATCCCGATGGGGGGGATATTTAGGCTAAAACTGGGTAAGTATGATGCAGGGGGCGGGGCTTAATGACGTGATTTGCATAAAATGCATCATTAAGCCATGCCCCCTGCATGCGTTGCTAGCTTTCCTCTGGGATCTCCCGGAGGGAAGCTGGCAAAAGTCGGCAACCCTGGGCAAGAGTGTGTTAAGTGTGGCTGTACTGAATTTACATAAGCCCTTAAATACCAATGCTTACACACCATGGGCCAGATCCAGACTTACGTTCCCTTTACGTTTCAACGCGTAGTGTATTTACGCTATCGTAATTACTATGCCCTCCCCTCGGTTGTACGTATTTTTGCCGTTTTACGCTTTCCAAACCCTACCTTAACTTTTCAAAGCGTAACTCCTGTCGGGCGTAATGGCTGCACGTAGTTCCGTGCCTAAGCACGCCCATACTGTACAATTTAAATGCCTCCCCCCCGGCTCCGAAGCTTAATTACGGGTATCGTATGGCTAGCACGCCCATATTTACGCTCTTGATACTAGGATGGTATGTACGTTCAGAGTTACGTGCCGTAACATCTGCCGCGTGCATGCGCCGAAGCTGCAAAATAGCGTTTTTACGACTCCGGCTAGTGTAAATACACTAGCGGACGTAGCTCTGGATCTGGCCCCATATCCCCTACGCATGCTGAGTGGACCAGCCCCAACCCTTCCCCGTGCAGAAGCTGAATTTTGCACGGAACTCCGCATTGGGTGACTGTAGTCTGTTGCACAAATATTGGTCCTGCATATTCTCATCTACCTTGCGTACCTATCGTACGTAAATCAGCTGCATTTCTTCATTCTGAATCCGCCCAATTGTACTTGACTATTGTGAACAAAATACCACCATTGCCTATGGATCTAGAGAGATGCATATTTGGCTTGCATCTTAAGGTGCATGCACACTATACAATTATCTGGCAGATTATCTGTTAGGGTAGCCTTCAGCCGGCGTAAGGAAGGGGCCATACGCCCGCACAGGAGGAGTGTCAGGGTCAGTGAACACCGATACGCTGTGCTTTAGTAAGTTCAGGATCAGGCCCATCTACCTTGCGTACCTATCGTACATAAATCAGCTGCATTTCTTCATTCTGAATCTGCCCAATTGTACTTGACTATTGTGAACAAAATACCACCATTGCCTATGGATCTAGAGAGATGTGTATTTGGCTTGCGTCTTACTCGCTCTTAGAAGACCCATTATTTGCGTGGTGAAGTTTTCAAAACTCAGGACGCATTCTTACCTGTTAGTCTTCTGTATTTTTTAGCATCTTGCTGTCAACTATCACCAGTTCTGGTAAGATCCAGAAAATATATCATAATGTTGCGTTATATTTGTTAATTATATCAGAATTCAATGGTTATATTTCACAGGAGATGGAACTAAACTGCCTTCCCAAGGAGTCTAAAAACCAGAAAACTGTCTGTATTTTTGGAACTGGAGATTTCGGAAGATCTCTTGGCTTTAAGCTCCTTCAGTCTGGCTATTGTGTTATATTTGGCAGCAGAAATCCCTCATCTTCCAATCTAATCCCTAAAGGAGCACAAGTCCTTAGCCATGCAGAGGCCGCAGAGAAGTCCACCATCATTATTTTAGCCATGCACAGAGAGCACTATAAATGTCTCACAGGTTTGGCGGATGTTCTGAGAGGTAAAGTGTTGGTAGACATCAGCAACAATCTGAAAATAGACCAGTATCCAAACTCTAATGCGGAATACCTGGCTGGTCTGTTACCGGGATCTAGAGTGGTGAAAGCATTTAACACCATCTCAGCATGGGCTCTGCAATCAGGAACACTAGATGCAAGCAGACAGGTAAGAATTAGGGAATTTTACATTACATTATACAGGGAGAGAAGGATATTCAATTAGTCCGTGGTACACAATTTAGCAAGCAAGTGATATATGTAAAGATTCAACATATACTTATTTAATGGTTAGAAACAGATACATAAGTAAAAATGGAAATACAATTAAAAGGATGCACCTGTCTATATGATATATGAACCCAATTTAAAAGAGATGGGAACTGACGAGAAAATTCAGTATACCAGGTTGCCGTTTGGTGCTTATCTTATACTAAATAAAAAGTTCACAAAAAGTCCAGTCATGCACAGATCTTAAAGTATAACTTGATTGCAGTGGAGGTCCAAATGGTTAATGTCTGAAGGCAAAACCAATATGGGATTATAACAATTCACTTTGGATGTCAAAGCCGTGAGTGAAGTGATGGCAGATAAACTTAGAAAATAATTACCGTAAGGTTCTCAGTCCCAGATAACTCCAATAGGTATTAGGCAATGCAATATATCAGCGTAGTATGATGGCAGTCTGTTGGTAAATAGCGGCTGAGTGCCATAGACGGGTGTTCCCGCCGAATACACACTAAAAGTTTACTGCAAAGTCTTCAAAAGGTAAAGTGCTTATTCGTGCGATCCCGAATAGGTATATGTTTGGACAAGGACAGGGGCTCTGCCCTTATACAAGGGCCCAGGCCTTAAAGGGAGTTTTAGTAGTAGGCCGAACCATTAACATGACTTCAAAATGACTTTTGTATTTCTAACATTCTAGAACAGTGGTTCATATACAGTAAGCCGATTCCTTAATGAGGGCCTGACTTGTTTTACTTTTTCTGTTTTTATTAACATTATCTTATCATACTTAATTTTTTCATATGTAGGTTGCTTGGAGGTTGTCTACACTCTTCAGGAATAAGGGTCCCACTTTCTTAAATCAATGCAGCCAATCAAAATGATTTTTGTATTAACATTCTAGAATAGGGGTACATATACAGATGCGTACACAATGTATGGTGGTACGGGGGCAAACTTAATATTAATCATGAGTGATATCAGAAGGCAAAGGGTTTGTTTAAAAAATGTAAATAAAAAAAGTTGGGGACTTAAAACTATATATTTGAAGACTGGGAATGTATCTGCATGCTGATGGTAGGAGGGATATGGTGAGCACAGGAATTGAGGAGAGGGTAATGGGGATAGAATGGTTCTGGCAGTTCTAGAATTGATTAGATAGGGCTAGATCCAGACTTAATAAACGATAGCCCATTACATAAGCAACATGCTTAAGTCAGGCTGTGCTAGCAAACGTGCGGCAGATGTTACGCATACGAACTCTGAATGTACGGAATTGACTTGCGTTGCATATATCATGGCGTTACAACACTTTGTATGGGCGAGGATACGGGGGGAGGAAATTAATTGTATTGTATGGGCTAGATTAGGCACTTCCGTATGTCAGAGCACTCTGTACACACAGCGATCCATGCGGAGACGTAAAGGTAGAGTTATGGACACGTAAGTCAGCTAAAATCTGCACGTGAGAGGGGAATGTCATGTTTGTGCCCTAGCCTCTTGCAAGTGGACTTTAGCAACGCCATGTGTTCTGAAAGCGCTCTTAAGTCTGGATCAGGCCCATAGTGGGTAACTGGTACTCGCCAATAAAAAGTTTGGTATTATTTCATAGACACAACACTGTTATAACAAGATGTATCACACAACAGGTTTTCTTATGTGGCGATGATGCAAAAGCGAAGGAAGCTGTGATTGAGGTTGCTCGTTCTATTGGACTCACGCCTCTTGACCAAGGATCCCTATTGGCTGCCAAAGTGATAGAGAATTACCCATTGCAGTTATTTCCAATGTGGCGACTTCCTTTCTACATCTGCGCTGGATTCACCATAGTAATCTTCCTCTATTGCTTAGTGACCGAAGTGTTTCATCCCTATGCTACAGCCAGAGAAGATACTTCCTACCTTATTGCAATTTCTATACCCAACAGAGTCTTCCCGATTGTGTCTCTGATACTACTGGCCTTAGTTTATCTGCCGGGAATTATTGCTGCCATCATCCAACTCTACAGAGGCACCAAATACAGCCGCTTCCCAAACTGGCTGGACCAGTGGATGCTGTGCCGAAAACAGCTTGGACTAGTGGCATTGGCGTATGCCTTTCTACATGCTATCTACACGCTGGTGATACCAATACGTTATTATGTTCGATGGTGGTCAAATTATTACCTAATCAAAGAGGTACTTTTATTTATTCATTGGCTACATTGATAACACTGGTAAAATTGGTACAATTTATGGATTTAAGAAAATAGATAGATCTAATTTCTACATTTGTTGTCACTGCTAAACAACCCAACACCAAAGTGATATATTCAAGGGTCAGGCCATCTGTCACCTAGGACCAGGGACTGGTCGGCAACTTTTAGCCAAAATCACCCCAAATAAAAAACTTACCTCTCTTGCGGTTCCGCACCATCTCTTCATGGGCTTGCATAGCAATGGCTGTCAGCACTGTGATTGGTGTAAAACTCCAGCCATTCACCAATCAGCATCCTTACAGCTATTCACTGTCTGGCTGCTGGCTGAGAGGCTGATAGAGAATACTGTCCAGACCGCTCTGATTGTCTTTCTTTGCCCACCTCTTAGCTGGCATCCACGCCCAGGTAACAGATCCAATCCTGCACCCCAGCCTGGCCCGTCCAAGCCCCTGAATGCAGATAGGCACTAGAACACCTTTATAGGTCAGGTTTGGTACAGATGCCCCCCCCCCCCATCGCTTTAATCTCCCCTGTCAGTGAGTTGCCTTACATGCCTAATAATAAAATAAGGCACTACAGCTGCTAGAGAGCTGTTTATAGTAGAGAAAGGAAGTTTACATAGTTACAATCCCAGTTGATAAATATAAAAGCTCATACATAAAATTAAGTGACAGCTACAAAACATCAGATACATACGGCATATTTACTTATGGCTTACGTTTTCCCTTCCACATCCTGTAGTATATTTTTTGTGCAATTAGTAAGGTCACAGTTCCAGCAAAGTCAACTTCATAACTTCTAATGATGTAAATTCCAAAGGCATCAAAACACTGAAGGACAACACTGGATTATTCCCATGGGACATGGCTGTCTTTATTCCCACTGGCCCCAAACGTTGTGCAGTCACTTCTGTTCCTAGTTTAGTGGCAATTCAAATTTATGTCTTTATTTGTGGCTTGTTTGCTTTTCAGAAATATAGGACCAGATCCAGATCTTCGTACGACACCCTTCTTATATAAAGTGCGTACGTGGTGTGTCTGGAGGAAAGGGCACATGCGTCCTCCAGATAGTATTTGCAATTTATCTCCTGTTGTACAGAACCCAGTTTGTGTGGTCCGCTGCTTCGCATGTCAATGCTAAGGCTGCCTTATGGCAGTGTATCGGGGAGTGACAGAGGGGAGTTCAGGGGACTTTAAGACGCCTGCTTGTATGGAAAGTGTGTGGGGTCTGGATCCGGACCAAAAATCAGGCAAAAAACCTAAGTAAAATTATTTACAAAATATATTTGGCTGTGAGACAGCAGTCACTGTAATTGTTATAAACATAATTAATTCATAACCATATGATACGTACAGCTGCTCATAAGTTTATCTAAAGAATTAATTGATGTGGGTGTGATCCTAAAAGTCCGTATGTACTCCCCATGCCCTCTACATAAAGGTCTCATTTGTTATTCAGAATCGTATGGAAGCACTTAGCCAATCCCTTACTCTACGATAAAAATGCCTCCCCCGTTCACCATGTATACCCATGCACATATCTACCTATCCATCTCATATCCATCTATCTATCTATCTATCTATCTATCTATCTATCTATCTATCTATCTATCTATCTATCTATCCATCCATCCATCCATCCATCGATCCATCCATCTTTCTGTTTAACCTGACTTTTCCCTTGTGTACGGTGTCACTTATAGATACTATAGTTGTAGTAGTGGACACATCTTGGGAGGCGTGTACACTTATTCTTCTATGTATTTTTGGGCCACTGTGCATAACACCTGACATTTTTGTATCTTATGAAAGCTATTTATAGTTTTTCCCATGTATTATGTTTGCAGGCCAAAGGCAATACAACATACCCATTTTTAAACCACTACGCCTGGATGTCTGACTCCTATGTTGCGCTGGGAATACTAGGCTTCTTCTTTTATGTGCTGTTGGGCATTACGTCATTGCCCTCAGTAAGTAATGCTGTCAACTGGAGAGAATTTCGCTTTGTACAGGTGAGTTTATCTTGTATATATACATTCCAATAAGTCTCTCTAATATACTCTTGTCGTTATGGCAGATGTGCCCAGAATAAGGGTACCCACAAGCACAATGGCACTAATAAAATATTTTATCTAAAATAATTAAGTTTGATTCCTTCCTCAATAAATCTTCTCAGGCAAGGTATTATATCCTAACAGACATTGTGCATTTTGGGGAGCCTGACGGAACAACCCTCTTGATTGATATCTAATATGAACCTCGTTAATTGGGGTGGGGGGATTTCTCAACACTACCCATTTCTGAGGGACTTCATAGGACATAGTGCGCTGATGGCTGGACACACAGTACTTCCCTCAGTAGCAGTAAAATCTCCTCTGCCCTGTAGCTTGTTACCTGACAGTAGGTGTGTGGAAATGTTTCTCAGTCTATTCCATCTCTTTTATGTCACCAATTCGAAGATTCAAATTGATAACCAGCTGTTATCAACCAGAAGCCTTTATCGTTACTTCCGAGGATTCCCAGTAACTCCTTCCGTAGAGAATGGACTGTACTTACATGTGACCCTAAAGAGGGTAGTACACGCTCCTTGTACACATTGGGCTGGATCCAGACCTTGTTAAGTGCATGAACTTAGTTACTCCTGGGCTAAACCATGTTGATTGCAGGGGAGTTATATTTCATCTGTTGCAAACAGTATTAGTGTTGAGAGGTGATGTTTCCTATCCCAAGTCTAAATAACAGTGTGATAGTAAAGCTGGTCAGTATCTGTGTGCAGTAAGCAATTTAAAGATATATTCCTGCATGCAAAGTATACAATTACCTTGACTCCCCCTGAAATCAACATGGTTTAGCCCAGGAGTAACTAAGTTCATGCACTTAACAAGGTCTGGATCCAGCCCATTATCAGTTACTTTCTCTATTTCCAATAGGGGGCTATTTAGAAATGTTTGTTTATGAATGGGAGAGTGTACTGATCGGCATACTCGCCCATTCATTTTCGCAGACCCGCCGGATGACAGCAACGGAGAGGTGAGTAACCTCTCTGATGCCTTTTAGTATTAGGGGGGTTTAGGAGCTTAGGAAGGGAGGGTTAGGGTTAGGACCATAGAAGGGGAGGGTTAGGGTCAAGCTGCGGGGAAGGGAGGGTTAGGGTTAGGCTGCGGGGAAGGGAGGGTTAGGGTTAGGGTAATGGAAGGGGAGGGTTAGGGTTAGAATTAGGGGATGGGTTGGGGTTAGTTTAACCACTCCCCTTTCGGACCACCGTGTTCGGTGCTCCGGGGATCGATTGCTATGCCTCTTCAAAGCATAAGCAATCGATATCCCAACCAGTGAGAAACTGGCTGGGAGAGAACGACCCCATCAAAATAGGGCCGTTTTTTTGCAGGGACCCACACCCGAAGAAAACTACTTGTAGACTTGTTCACCAGTGTAACGCAATGCAACTCAAAGATTACAAACACACTTTCTTAACATATCTTCTTATTTTTACAGTCAAAATTGGGCTACCTGACCCTGGTCCTGTGCACAGCGCATACCCTTGTCTACGGGGGAGACAGATTCATCTTCGGACGGTTCTATCGATGGTATCTCCCTCCGGCTTTTGTACTTTCCTTAATTATACCCTGTGCTGTACTGGTGATGAAGTTCATTCTTATTGTTCCGTGTCTGGATCAGAGAATCACTAAAATTCGCCAAGGATGGGAAAGAGCGAAGCGTTAAGGAAAATCTGTCTGATAGATGAGAGATTCCATTGTCTGCTGACCTGAGGACTGGCATAAGTCAATATTAAGTATATACAGATGCAGACTGTTGTCACTTTCATTACACATTATTTGAATAAATAGTTTTTAGAGCAGTCCAGGCCAGCCTGCGACTCTCCAGGTGTTGGTAAATTATGAATTCGGGCTTGGTTTAAGTGCATAGTCATAGCTGATACCTGACAAAGCTTGCTGGGAGTCGTAGTTTCACAACACCTGGAGAGCCACAGGTCAGCTAGGCCTGATTTAGAGTCAGCAACTAACTATGTTTAAAAACTTTATCATTCACATTTCTCTACTGTAACAGAATCTAAATCCCAAAAGCTCAATATATCCTTAATGGCACTACATTAGAAACCACTGAGCAGGAAAGGGATCTAGGAGTCATTATTTCCAGTGACTTAAAGGTAGCCAATCAATGTAACAAAGCAATGAGAAAGGCAAGTCAGATGCTTGGTTGCATAGGGAGAGGAATTAGTAGCAGAAAGAGAGAAGTAGTGATGCCCCTTTATAAATCATTGGTACACCCTCACCTAGAATACTGTGTTCAGTTCTGGAGGCCATATCTCCAGAAAGACATAAATACATTAGAGACCGTGCAAAGAAGAGCAACTAAAATGGTACATGGCCTTTGTAACAAATCATACCAAGAAAGGCAAGAGGAACTAAACATGTATAGCTTGGAGCAGAGAAGGGAGAGGGGGGATATGCATTCGCGTATCTATAATGGGTGCAGGGTGTGCAGTGCACACGGGCCCATCAGAACAGGGGGCCCTGTGGCATGCATCCTGCACCCTGGGTTGGCAGAGGAAGGGGGGGGGGCATTCAGCATCTTTTTTTTTCCCTCTAATATCTTCCGGAGGGAAGAAATAGATGCCAAATTAGCCCCCCTTCCTCTGCGGTGGGACTGTCCCGAATCGCGGGGTAAAAAGTGGGCGGGGCTTACAGCACAGTTAACTCTGGACAGTCCTGTCTCAGGTAAGGGATGGGGGGGCCCATGTGCAAATCCCCCTCACTTCTTAAAACGCCCCTGGGGATATGATAGCAGTTTTCACATATATCAAGGGCTGTGACCGGCTAGAGGAGGGGGTATTTTTCAAAGAAAGAGGTGTAATAGAACACGGAGTCATGCATTTAAACTGGAGGATGGTAGATTCAGAGGAAATGTGTGGAAAAATTACTTCATTTAAAGGGTGATAGATAAGTGGAATAGCCTCCCATCTGAGGGGGTAGAGGTAACACAGTAGAACAGTTTAAACATGCTTGGAATAAATATAAGGATATCCAAACTCTTAAACTAAATGGAAGGTAAATAGGGTCTAGGGTCAATATAGTTTTAAATAAACAACTGGGCAGGCTGGATGGGTCATGTGGCTCTTATCTGCTGTCACTTTCTATGTTTCTATGAATAACTCAGACAAACAGATCTCAGAGGGAAGAAAGAGACGTAAAGGGTTAAGGTGGTGAATTAATGCAATCACTGCCTGAAATCATGTTACTAAAAATGGGGCAGGGGCTTGATAACACATGATACATCACCAACATGACCCTCCAACATGACCCCTTCCATTAGGTGCATAATACTCCACTCCTGAGCTTCCAACTCACTTACCTGGAATCAATGAATTAACTGACATTTGAAAAACATTTTTTTTCTTTAGCAAAGTAGGTGGTTACCATAGTAACTGACAGTTGAGAGCTCAGGAGTACAGTATTTTGTACCTAGTGCATTGGGTCATGTTGGAAGGTCTGTTGCACCCATCCTTAGTAATGCTGTGGATTGATTCATTAATAGGGGCTTGAGGTAGTGATTTGCATTTGTAGCCCTTCCAAGGGTTGACTATAATGAGGACCACAGACACAGCCATTGCAAAACTCTACTGTAGTCCCACAGAGCTAATGGTAAAGGAGAATTGTGCGAGACTGATGATGGCATTTTTTGCATAGAGGCTTTTTCTGTGTGTTAAAGGGTATTCATACATTTCAGCATGAACCATTCCACCAGGTAGAGAATACTTCCAACAATCAGTTACTTTGGTAACCACCTGCGTTGGGAAAAAAAATTTTAAACATCATTTAATGCATTTAAACCAGTTGGAAACTCAGGAGTGGAATCTTTTTTTCCTGGTGGAATGGGTCATGATGGAGGGTCTGCAACCCAGAGCCGTAACTAGAAATTTTAGCGCCAGGGTCAAAAAGGAAAAATGGTGCCCCCTGACCCTGAATTCCAATCCAATATAACCTTAAATATTAACTTACTGGTGCCCCCTTAAGCTTTGTGCCCTGGGCGGCCGCCCCTTTCGCACACACCCCTAGTTATGGCTCTGCTGCAACCTATTTCTTGATGGATAACTCCATATTTTCCAGCCCTTCAGATTCACAAGTGATATAAAGAGCACCACCTCAGTCAGTAATGATCCGTAAAGGAGACTTGGAAAACATGTACTGTTAGTAGTCCCTGAGGACAGAGGTTGGGACAGACCATGATCATTTCAAAAACATATTCCTGTTGGAATAATGGCTCTGGCGCTCTCTAGCTATGTAACTCCCTCCACTGATAATGAAGGAGATATGCAGTGATTCTCGTCAATTGGAATGATACAATGGGCCTGATCCAGACCTACACTCATAAAACGCTCATGTGCGTAGCGTATTTACACCAATGTACCTATAATGCACTCCCCTTGGTCGTACTTAGTTTTGGCTTCTTACGTCCAGCAAACCCTACCCTAACTTTTCTGAGCGTAACCGCGGGCGTCCGTAAGCTCAATGCGTAGTTATGACGCTTAGCACGCCCATATTGTACGATTTAGATGCCTCACCCTGCTCTTGGTGCATATTTACACATTTTGGATGGCAGGCACACCCCCTTGAGCGTATTTATGAAGGTGTGACGATCAAGGCTTATACGCTCAGAATATTGGAGCGTAACATGAGCGCAACATCTGCGCCGTGCATGCGCAGTAAGTACAAATGGCCGTTTTTACGCTTACGCCCATCGTAAAAATGCAAATGAGCGTAGGTCGGGATCAGGCCCAATGTCCCAAAACAAGTGAATATGATGTCCCAAATGTCCAAGTCTCTGGCAGTGTGTCAAAAGAACGACTGCAATGATACAGTGTCCGAATAAACTCACTCTATGTATCAAATGTCCAAATGTCTTACATAAACAACTGATCAAACAGATAACTGGCAAAGTTCAGTTGTAGGTGGATGGATGGTTTCGGCAAGATTCTCCTGTGTGCTGTTCTTCTAGGGCCGTATGCAGAGCTCAGGCAGCATTGCATATGCGGCCGGAGGCTTCTGATATGTTCTACTGCGCATGCGCAATAATTCTGTAATGTAATCTATGTTACTTGTTGCAACGTAGATTGCATCTGCGGCCGGAGCTCTGCATACGGCCCCTAAACACTAGCGGCGTTGTACACGTGGTGTTGTGTGATTCTCTCTGACTCAGACAGCAGTGCGTCCTGTAGCTAGGTGACCAGGGTTTGTTTACCACTGTGTCGTTTCCCTCTGGTTGCTCCGCTTGTCCGGCTCGCGTGCCCTTGCTTCTCGGCTCAAGAATTGCTTGCGGTCACGTTGCAACATAAACAGAATTGAAGAGGCAGAGAGGTATCTAATGTAGTGCAGTATTTTAATGATCACCCTCTGTGCGGTAAAAACAAATGCAGAATACTCACAAAGGTTGCGGACATATCACATTTCCAAATAGCGCTCTTTGTAAATAAACATGTAGTTCGATGGTGCTGGACCAACGCGTTTCGTCGGGTCATTACCTTACTTACTTAGTCGACCTAGTGGATCTATCGATAGGTTCAGGCAGCTCTAGGACAGAAAGGGAAGGGATGTGGGGGAGAGCTCCAACCAGAACTTCCTACATATATGCCATAGGTATTTCTAGACCATGATAATTGTTCGACTGGCTAAAAGTTAGCGTATCACTGATTTGTTAAAAAAAGAAATAATAATTCTATGTTTTATGCCATTTTTATTCACATTTATCTGTTATTTACACACTGTTTTAAGCAAATAAAGATACTTTTTTAAGCAAATCATGATTGTCTACTGAAATGATCCTTTGTACCTCAGGGTTTATATTTGTTTTTACATTATTAAAATATTTGTTGAAACTCTCTTCAACTGTTTGCATTTATTGCTAATGGCACATAAAACAGGTTAAACAGATAAAAGAAAATATGGTTTTCATAGGGATGCCATGATTTCCTGTTGTAGATTTCTGATGAAGACTGAGGGCCAGATTTGCAAGCTGCGGGTTTGGAAATGTGGAGATGTTTCCCATAGCAGCCAATCGGATTCTAGATCTCATTTAACTATTACATACTAGAGAATGTCATCTAGAATCTGATCGATTGCTATGGGCAACATCTCCACTTTTCCAAACCCGCATCTTAGTAAATCTGGAGAGTGCACTGACATACGTGTCCAGAAAGTTACACATACGTGTCCAGAACGTTACATATACGTGTCCAGAAACCTACCTTAACTCCTCCTCACGGATCTGCGTCTGTCGGAATGCAGAGTCTTGTGGATTTGCTGATCGCGGCCCCGGAGCTTAATTAGCATGCTACGATATACAAAGTGTAACATACAGCGCACGCATGCACAGATGTTACTTTTTAGGGGACTTACGCAAGACCCTAATGTTCTTAAATGAGGATCAGGTGCTTTGTCTTAAGCGATGTCAGTAATAACATTTGGATGAAGGGTGTTTGGCGCCCCCCAACAAACTTTAAATTTGTGCCCACTGTTTTACATTTATAGATTATAGTATCCATGTAAGCGTCATAATACACATGTAACCACAATAAAAGAAAGCAAATCATAGTCACTACTATACAATACAGACAGCGTCCTAGTTTCCCACTATATCCCAAAAACTGCCACACAATACAGACTATATATACCATACAGACATCATCCTAGTGACCGCTATACCATACAGGCCGCCATACAATACAAACTACATCCTTATGAACACTAGGCAATAAATTCAACATTCTGGAAACTACAATGCAGTTACCAAAGGCCTCCTTTTGTCTTAAACAACAGTAAACATTTGTAATCTCAATACAAAAGTAGCACAGCCTTGTAAGCACTTACTGTTATCTAGTTTGTGTGTGTACAGGATATATCCATCCAATCTCTCCCTGTTGCGGGTATCAAGCCTTCCAATATATTACCCTATCACCCTTATATGTCTCCAGTCTCCCAATATTCTCCCTCATGTCTCTCCACACCCCCTATATTCTCCATTCTTGTGTCTCCAGACTCCCTATATTCCCCATGCATGTGTCTGCACCCAGTATTCCCCATTCATATGACTCTAGCTCTCCAGTATTCCCCATTCATGTGTCTCCAGTCTCCCTATATTTCTTGTTCATGTCTCTCCAGCCTACTGGTATCTCCCAATGATGTCTCTCCAGCCTCCTAGTATTTCCCCATTGATGTCTCTCCAGCCTCCTAGTATTTCCCCGTTGATGTCTCTCCAGCCTCCTAGTATTTCCCCATTGATGTCTCTCCAGCCGCCAATTATTTGCCCATTGATGTCTCTCCAGCCTCTTAGTATTTCCCCATTGATGTCTCTCCAGCCTCCTATTATTTCCCCATTGATGTCTCTCCAGCCTCTTAGTATTTTCCCATTGATGTCTCTCCAGCCTCTTAGTATTTCCCCATTGATGTCTCTCCAGCCTCCTATTATTTCCCCATTGATGTCTCTCCAGCCTCTTAGTATTTTCCCATTGATGTCTCTCTAGCCTCCTGGTAGTTCCCCATTAATGTCTGTCCAGCCTTCTAGTATTCCCCATTGATGTCTCTCCAGCCTCCTGGTAGTTCCCCATTAATGTCTCTCCAGCCTCCTAGTATTCCCCATTGATGTCTCTCCAGTCTCCTAGTATTCCCCATTGATGTCTCTCCAGCCTTCTAGTATTCCCCATTGATGTCTCTCCAGCCTCCTAGTATTCCCCATTGATGTGCTTTTCTTCAGGAAGTTGCTGCTTTCAGCTGCTGTGCAGAACACAGAACAGCTGATAGCCAACCCCTCTGTGTAACTTCAGCAGCGTCTAATAGCAGGAACCTGGAGGAAGTATTACATTTGAGCCTTGAAGTCTGTCTGTCTGTGCAGTTATGTGTGTGTGTGTGTGTGTGTAAGTGTATGTGGCTATGGGGGTGTGTTGGGTGTGAGTGTGGCCTATCTGCGTACTCTCCAAAATGACTAACTACAAAATACTCCGCTCTTGATTTTCCAGCTGTTGCCCTCACCTGGTTAATAAATTAACATGTGGTTACCATAGTAACTGATTGTTGGAAGCTGAGGAACAGAGTACTTTGATGTAATTATGAAGGGTGTGTATCACAAGTAGATCTATCTACATTTTTTGCTTGGGGATCCAATGACCTCAAAATTGGAAGCCTGAATCCCACCCTTGGTCCAGATTCACAGATAGGCACGGAAGGGGAACAAGTCTCCTGCGTAAGTCCCCTTGACACATAAGATCGGTGCATGCGTGCGCCAGATGTTATGTGTTGTAAGTTCTTTGTTCCATATGAAAGAACTTCCCTAAACTAGGTCAGCACTTAAGATTTGCATGCCTATACAGGGTGGGGGATGGGGCATCAAGGGCGCGGTTTGCGAAGTAAGCATGTAGTTAAGCAACTTAAGCACGGACATGCGCACAGAGAGTTAAGGTAGCCCTATGCCGTAGAAATCAGCTAAAATTCATAGGTACGATGGAAGTGTCATGAGAGTTGCCTTGCCCCTTAGGGGAGTATTTTTGCGAATCCGCGCGTGCTTATTTCATTCTTATATGGGAATCCGGTCCTACAACAATTTTTAAATTTGCAGAGAGGGTCAGAGAACTGAATTGGAATAACAAAATATGCTCCCCCATCCAAGAGGTATTGCTTCTCCAGGCAAATGCACAAAGAACATATCCACAGCAACAGAAAACAATGCAGATCAAAACAAAATAGACATAGGCAGAAATATGAGCATAGCTGTAAATAGGAGACGCACAAACAAATGTATAGAGCTATGTGTGCAAATGCTAGGAGCTTAGGAAATAAAATCCCTGAACTAATTGCTCTAATAACAAGGTGTAATCTGGATATTGTGGTTATTAGGGAGATATGGTGCAATGAAAATTATGATTGAGACATAGCTATACTGGGATATACTTTATTTAGGGAGCACAGTGTGGGAAGAATTAGAAGAGGTGTAGCATTATATGAGGATAAGCATAGATACTATTTTATTACAAAGTATTGAAG
>WWET01002400.1:85570-121545 GCA_011038615.1 Limnodynastes dumerilii
ATACACACACACTATATATCTATATATACACACACTATATATCTATAATTAATGTTGATACGAATATATACTGATAAGATAGATAGATGGATAGATATTATGTAGATAGATGATAGATAGATATGAGATAGAGAGATGCAGATAGATAGCTTCCGCTGATTTAGTTAGACACATAGCACAAGAAAATAATGTAGAAAAAAATATGTCGATATGTGCTGTAGCTGGTGCAAATATTTGGCCTGACTGTGTAAATCCAGAAAATTTAAGGGAACAGGATCTTTCTGTAAATGGAATGAGTTAATCCTGGGTGTTCACAGAGTGAAAATATGCAAAAATACACTATACTTGTCACTCTGTAGCAGCCCCTTCATATTCAGTCACCCTTCCCGTTATAACAGCTTCTCTTTAAATATAACTTTTCTGGATATTTGTATTGTATAAGATATCTTCCTATGCAACCCACTTGTTCCTCTCTTTCTATTTGAACATAAAACAAAATAAAGCAGTGATCCAGACGATCAATTGCAATGTTAAGTAGGAAAATATTAAAGGTTAAGTGATACATTTTTAATGATAAGACAGGAATCCACTCAATAGAAGAGCATTAAACAAGGAAAAAATGTTCTTTCATTTAAACTTTTTTTAATTGACTTTTAACTACATCGGGGTAGATCCAGAACTACGTGTGTGCGTACGTATAATCGCGGTGCGTATTTTCATACACGTAAGTTCGCTACACTCCCCACGGCACACCCCTTGCACGGACGTATTTTGTCAAATTACGCGACCCAAACCCTACCTTAACTTTTCCTAACGTAACAGCATATGTCCGCTAACGGACGTACTGACTACGCGAACGTACGCAGCTTAGCACGCCCATACTGTACACTTTAATAACAACCCCCGCCTACTTCACGTAAAACTCACGTATTGTTGACTAACGTAAATTTGTGATGCCCACACGTAAATATTTACGTGTGACATACGTGATTCACCCATACGTTCTAAAATACGCTACATGAATGTGCGTATTTTCTGTGGTGCGCATGCGCAGTGCGTTCAAATCTGCGAATTTACGTCTCCGCCACACGTAAATTCGCGGAAATGCGTAGTTCTGGATCTGGCCCATCATCTTTGCAACCCAGGATCATTGGACCTAACAGGAACTTTTCAGATTGTTCCACAATACTTTACTCTTTAAAAAATTATTTACAACTTTATGCAGACAGGAACGAAAATTTTCAAATGGCTGCAAAATGCTCATGAAAAAGAGAGAGTCCGCATAAAAGGGCGTGTCCAATGAATGGGGTCGTGACAACAAGATTTGCTTTCTCGTAGTCTCCCCCCTCCCTCCTCAGTAGAGAAGTGAATTGAAGTCTGGAAAATGCCTTCTTTCTGGGACACATCTGTGGTGCTCCGCCCCCTATATGACATCATCGGTGGAGTCACATGGGCCCGCAGACCTGTGTTTACAGCTGGCCGGTGCGCAGAGAGATTCTTTCCTGAGCATTGGCCTGCTAATGATGGCAGGCCCCCATCAGCTCTGGGCCCTGGACGGCAGTCTCGACTGTCCACCCTGATGGAGGCTCTGGGCATAACTACCATAAGGGAAGGGGGATTGCGGATACTATGGTATTATGCCTGGAGGAGAGGGGAGGCCTGAGACAGCCGCCCAACATGTACCTATGCACCAGGAGTGATAGCTAAATGATGCTGCGTTCCGTGCCCAATCACCATGCGTACATAAAAAGCACGGTGGAAGGGATCCTGAATGGTTATCATCCAGTAAGGGCGCTCCAGAGTCCTTATGTATGATCTACCATTCTGTATGTGAGCCTACCACATGCGGTAACTTTAAGGTAGGATTCTGCATGTGGAAGGTCTGTGTGTTTGAGGGGAGAGCAGGGGGTGTGCACCTCCCTCGCGTGTACGCAGAGGCGGAACTAACGAGTTGTGGGTCCAGGTGCAAAAAATATGCTTCGGCCCTGATGATATCCTAGGTAACCCGGTGGGGAACTTTGGAAGTGCGGTGATGACGGCTATGGGCTGTTGCACCAATGGTAGTTCCGAATGTACGGAATTTAGGAAGGCAAATTCTGTACATTAGCCTCCATTGCAGAGACCAACACACGGAATGTGACCTTAAGTCTGAATCCGGTCCTGAGTGTTGAGCACTGTCTTACCTTCCAAACGCTGACCTCTTAATAACACAAATAACATTCTTTAAACATTAAACAGTTAAACAAATAAACAGTGTGTGTGTTCCATTCATCTCATTCATAATTGAATTAATAGTTATATTCCTTTTTTTTACAGTCAAAGCTTGGATACCTCACACTGTTGCTGTGCACGGGACATGCAATGGTCTTCGGCTGGAGCAAATTCCTGAATGTGGCTAGTTTCAGATGGTATATGCCGCCTGCTTACACATTGTCTCTCGTCATCCCGTGCATAGTCCTAATTCTGAAATGTGTCCTTATAATCCCATGCATTGATAAAAGGATCACTAAAATACGGCAAGGATGGGAACGATCTTCAAAAACTCAACTTGCTGCTAAGTTTTAAATAATCACTTTAGATATTTAGTTATTTATCAGAAGCTGCTGGCCAGGACTAAACGAAATATCTGCCCCCCAAAAAAGCATTTTACACTACGATTAGTCTGCAGTTCTGCAGAGTACACAATAATGCCACTGAATATTTTGCCTAAATAAACAATATAAATATAATACAGAAAACTGTAGTTCATTTGCCATACCACTGAGGACTCTCACACACCATTTAGCCAGCAACCTGATGTAATACTGACTCAGAGCAGGACTGGAAAAGTGGAGATGTTGCCCATAGCAACCAATCAGATTCTATATGACATTGTCTAGTATGTAATAGGAAAGTGAGAGCTAGAATCTGATTGGTTGCTATAGACAGCATCTCCACTTTAGATTTCCCACAGCTTAATAAGTCTAGCCCTTGGAATGTGATTCAGAAAGGTAATACAGTTATTTGATTGGTATGCGCCAGATTAGAATTGTGACTATTGTTTGTGGATTAAAAGTGGCCACAACAACCAGTGAGGATTTGAGGGGAAAAATTTGAGACATTGGGGTAGATCCAGAACTACGTGTGCCGTACGTTTATTCGCGGAGCGTATTTTCGTGCACGTAAGTTCGCTACACTCCCCTCGGCACACCCCTTGCACGGACGTATTTTGTCAAGATACGCTTCCCAAACCCTACCTAAACTTTTTCCAACGTAACCGCTGTCATACGCACACGTACATATGGGCAACACGAATTTACGCAGCTAAGCACGCCCATACTGTACACTTTAAATAACTTACGCAGCTGAGCACGCCCATCCCATACTGTTTACATACCACCCCCCGCCTACTTCACGTATTTCAGACGTATTTTCGAGTAACGTAAATTTGGCAAGCCCACACGTAAGTATTTACGTGACACATACGTGAGTGGCCCATACGTTCAGAAATACGTTACGTGAATGTGCGTATTTTCTATGGTGCGCATGCGCAGTGCGTTCTAAACAGCGATTTTATGTCTCCGCCACGCGTAAATTCGCTTCGAAGCGTTGTTCTGGATCAGGCATCTCCCAATCAATCATCAGGGAAAACATACCCTTTCTCCTTTGCACACCACAAGGATGGATACTGGGACTTAACCATGTGGAATGGAATCCAATTTAAATCAACACTAGAGAGGTGTGTTTCCCACCACCGTAGATTATATAAAACCCATTCCCCATGAGCCAAATGACCTCTGACCCCAACTGCTAAACTGTCCCCTATTGTCAAATAATATAAAATAGTAAATAAATATTATAGGACAACATAGTGTAAACGGTGCATAGTTGAGAACAAAATGCGTTCACGGGCTGCTTCATCCTGTGTTTCTGCTCAGTAATAAACAGGCTTTCATTCATATTCCTATGTGAGTGCAATGTATGTTATCATAAATAGTGTGCTCACAGAAAGCACCAAGCAACTATAACCCATTATTCAACATTAGAATGACATGTTACAATGGGGTTAGACATGGTTATACTTATATTTTAGCTGGTTATGGTGTGACGATAATGTTATGCTCTAATAAGGGATCACATTAAGCATTCACAAGTTATGAACAATAATAGATTTTTAATGTTGAAAGTATATGCTTGTATAGGTTAATTAACATACGAGATAGGCCAGTGGAACTAATTTACTATGATAATTACTACACCCTGGCATAGAGCTATGGAAAAAGCAACAGCCAGTCACCAGCAAGTATCTGGAACCTCCTGAGCAGCTGACCAATCATATAATTTGCTTTTCTATGACATCGCTGACCCTTTGATCAGACATGTATTTATGTGCACCCCAGGTTCAGAATCAGGGGTGTTCTGCATAAATGACCTACATCAGTACTGATGATGCATGCTGTCTTATGTAGCCATATTCTTTGTTTGTCAAGCATGCTTTTGGATGTTACTATGTTCTTTGTCTAAGTCTGAATGTAACTGTTTTATTTTGTCACTAATGGCCAGATTTACTAAGCTGCGGGTTTGGAAAAGTGGAGATGTTGCCTATAGCAACCAATCAGATTCTAGCTCTCACTTTCTTTTTACATACTAGAGCAGGGGTGGCCAACCAGACCGGCCCTTAGAGCCAAAAAGTTACCTTTGAAGTCTCAAGTAGCCGGACTATATATATATATATTCTACTTCCTCCACACATACATATACGCATTTGTTCCCACACACATATATGCAATTGTTGTCACACACACTCTCCCACAACTACAAAAAATTACATCACCTGTATATCACCGCGATTAAGCCCTAAAAACATGGCGGCACATCGCCTGTGTTTGAAAAAAATCACATCAATATCGCGTGTTAGTGAATTTGGACAAAAAAAAAATATTTTCGCGTCAATATCGCCGCGATGCCCCGCGATGCGATTTGGCACGAAAATATCGTCCTTAGTGAATAAGGCCCCAAAGCAGGAAACACACACCCACTGGGATATATGTTACACTGAACAGTGAGCAGCTTCCAGCGTTGTGCACGCTATTGTGATCAGTAGGTGTGGTGGTCTCACCTTCTTCATATGCATGACCAGGCCCCTTTTGTGTTGCAGTCACACCCTTCATAGATGATACCAAATCCCTTTTCTAGAATGGTCACGCCCCCTCTCTCAACCATAGTTGCCAACTGGGAGATTCCCAAAATTCGGGCTTGGCACCCAGAATCCCAGGACAGCCAGGAAAATCTCCTGCATCAGTGCTTGAGGCAAGTTTATTAGGACCGGATTCACACCTAAGAGTGAGTTAGGTGCGGACAGATCCCATCCTGCCCCTAACCCACCCCCTGTTTTTGGGCACCTTAAGAGTGACATAGGGCTACCAAAGGGCTACCTTCCTTCTTCAGAAGGAAACTACACACTGACAATGCCTTTCCCCGCCTCCCCCCACCATCCCTGGCTAATCTAAATCCCTCCCACTTCTAGCTAATTTCTCCCCGAGGCGGCATTAGCACGCCTCCTTCCTACTAAACTACTCCGGAGGCAAACTACGTACCTAACTGGTACATAGATTGCGTACATGTGCAGTAGGTACATTCTTAGAAATAAGTACCTAAGATGCCAGAGCTTCTTAGGTGTGAATTCGGTCCTTAATGTAAATCTCTGCCTCAAGCCAAGAGTGTTACTAAGGATGGGTGTTGCTTGATGACTTCAAGTGATTCATCCTTAGTAACCTAGGGGAAAGGCTTTAGATATGATTTGCATAAATCACTCAAGTCCTGCCCCCGCACTGCCATCTCTTGTTTTCTCCTTGAAGGGAAAAACTAGAAGTCGTCAACTTGACTTTCAACTGTCATATCTATAATGGGAGGTGTACAGTGCGATGTCATATAATAAATTGATTGGAACACACACCCTGGACTGAATGCCATCATGTGATTGGTCAGGAATAAAGCTTCCAGTTACTTTCATCCTTCCAACTTTCAAACCGCTTTGTATTTATTCTATGTAGTAAAATGTGATTGATTGTCGCAGGCCATTTCCAGACGTGTAGATCATCCCTGTCTATAAAGACTTCCCTGATGTGTGAGACATTAGTGAATCATTGTGGACCCAATAAAACTAACTTCTGCTGCAGGGCTTATGGTTGCCAAGTTTATTTTATAATCCCACCAGAATGCTAGATCCATATTCCCCGTTTTCTGCAGCTCCCGTTGCAGTCACGGCTCTTGATAAATATTTTATACATGATTTATCAGGCAGTAAATCTGAAATGTGCTTTGCAAATGGTCTAAAATGTTGCACAAAAGCAATGTGTATATTGTTTAAACAGTTTTTTACATCTAAGTTTGAGCTTTGGATTTGTGCTTCCTGGACTAAGCCCAGATGCTCTTGCTTTGCCCGGGGCTGGAAAATTCATAGGGAATACATATTTATGAGCAATAAACAGTGATCATGCGAAAATGAAGTCATTTTAATCACAAAAAAATAGTAATTACAGCTGACTGAGTTCTGCAGCATTACCAGGCTTTGCAGGAGCTCCTATACTTCTTTCTAACTTGTATTATAGGTTTTGTTTAGCTGCCAAGAATTTTAAGATGGTAACAGGTAGGATATAATATAGATGAAGGTGGATTGTAACTACGGGACGCATCATGCTATGTCTGGTGAAAATGTTTGGCAATAAACTGTACATATGTATACTAATGTTCAGAACTGGACTGGGCTTATTTGTAGGAACAGGTGTATCTGGTACCATAATACAGATGTGACCAGATAGACCTTTCACCAAAATGGGAAAAGTTCACCATACATGGCATGAAATGCCAAGTATATCAGATACACCCACTGGGGAAAGGTGATAGGGGAATTTTGAGAACAATAAAAGTGTGGGTACTCACCATTTAGTTGTAATCAGGACTCCTGCTGAGCACAATCAATGGAGCTAACATAACTCATTTTGTGTTATTAATAGAGGATTCAGCCTGGAAGTTCCCACTATGTGAATGAATGGGTAACATCAACTCCACTGAACACGCTCAGCTGGATTCCTGTTTACAACTAAATGATGAGTAAACAAAATGTTATGTCTCATTAAAAGTCTACAATTAGCTTTACTGTAAAGGTGTATGTGGTCACATCTGTAGCTTCAAAAAATTTAGGATCTCGAAAATAAGCTGCTCTCTTGATCTGCCATATCTCCACCCAATCACACCCACAAATAACCATATATGGTTAACACTCTGCCCATTTTTCAATAAACCATGCTACTTTTTTGAGCCCAGGAACTGGGACAGTCCTGCAATTGGGACAGTTAGGATGGGTATTTTTTACCTATGTTTGTTCACCCATTTTCTCTCCTGTGACTCCCCTCTGAGAGGATGAAACTCTTCCCATTCTATCTCTCTGAACAGTGTATAATAAAGAACAGAAGAACAAGAGTAAAATCACTTAATGTAAATCTAGCAAACTTCAGTCTTGCTGGATCCTGGCGTCCAATCGATTTACCTCATTCATTTGATTCGGCAATTTCACAGCCATTGCTAGACTTAGTCATTTATTATTTTTTTAAAGTGTTGAGACTCCGCAGATGTTTCAGAAGGAAATTGGAAATAACTTGTAAATGTTTTTGTTCCAACAGTTGTTTTATGTGACTGTAAATGTTATCGTTACACAGGTTTTATTCCGTAAAAAAAACAAAATGCAGTAAATAAATCCAGTGCTTGTGAACTTCAGATGAGAATTTATGCTTTTATCGATCAATTATTTTCACTGTGTGCATTTTACCAACCCTTGCTGCTATGCTTGTTGTGAGTTTAGACAAGGTAAAGGAAGAGAAACTAAAGGGCAAAGGAAAAGAAGTAATTAAACACAAAGGGCCAGGTCCAGTATTAGTAATGATATTTCCGTACGTCATATATGAAAAGTGCCTGTGTGTGCTGTGCATACGCAGAAAAAGGGGGTATGGCTTGCCGGTGCGATGGTGCAGTCAGGTGCATAAATATTGGGACATCGGGCCTGATCCAGACCTATGCCGATGCGCTGTGCTTACTAAAGCACAGCGTATTGGCGTTCACTTTCCCCGACACCCCCCCCTGTGCGGGCGTATGGCCCCTTCCTTACGCCGGCTGAAGGCTACCCTAACTTCAGCCAGCGTAAGGAATAGCGATCCAGATTCACAACACCGTACGTATTCCACATACGTCCTTAATATCCCGATTGTAGCTACTACGCATGGGTAGTAACTATTTTAACTATAATTTCGTAACGTAGATTGCGTATATGCTGTCTTTAAAGAAATGAAGGACGTATGCGGAAGACATGCGGTGTTGTGAATCGGCCCAGCGTCCCTGTTCATCACTACTGCAATTCTAATGTGCCTGGTAACACTAAGAATATGTCATGAGACGCGGGGGGGTGGGATTTGCCGAAGGTTTTCCGGCTCTCTTGGGATACCGGTTGAACTGGCCAAATTTCAGGGTTGCTCCCAGATATTCCAAGAGAGTCGACAACCCCGTCTTTATTTGGTTCCATGAGGCATCACCAAAATGAACAGAGTTTACAAAGCAATAGGTGTGGTTTGGATGGTACAAGGCGGAGTTTGAACCCTTACCTGGGCGGAGTTTGAGCAGGACCTGTTTAGGGCTTATTTTTCCCGTTTTCAGACACATGTTGTACTTCCGGAGATCTGCCGCTATGATATTTGCAGTTTAAAACACATTATAAAAATATTTTTGCAGCAAGGTCCACAGTAGTCATATATATGCCAAAAAATGATAGCCTTCAAAGGCAGATAAGACTAAGGTTGTCAGCTGGTCTCTGGATACAGGGGGAGAGGTAAATCCTGCGTCTCCCTCCGGCTACATAAGCAACGGCCCTAGATCCTAAACGCTTCAGGTTGGGGGTTTTTATGATTTAGGTTAGGCTTATATTTATCCTAGACATGTTTACATTGTTCTTCTGTCTTAGCCTCTTCTAGCTTTTGATGGGACACTAGTCCACTTATCCGCTTCTCTTTCCTACCTGTTTCCTTACATTCCCTCCGGTGTCAGTCCTGCTCTCTCATTCTCATATCTCTCATCTTGTGATTAGGCTAATTCTGTCAGTCACTAGTATCTAGATCAAGACCTACGCTCATGTGCGTAGCGTATATACGCCAGCGTGCCTACGATGCACTCCCATAGGCACTCCCGTTGTTCGTGCTTAGTTTTGCCATCTTACGCTCAGCAAACCTTACCTTAACTTTTCTGATCGTAACCGCTGTACGATTTAAATGCCTCACCCCGCCCTCGGTGCGTATTTACGGATTTCGTACGGCAGGCACGCCCCCTCGACCGTATTTACGAAGGTGTTACGATCAAGGCCCATACGCTCAGAATTAAAGCGTAACATGAGCAGAACATCTGCACCGCACATGCACAGTAAGGACAAATATCCGTTTTTATGTTTACGCCCGTCGTAAAACTGCCCCCGAGCGTAGGTCTGGATCAGGCCCATTGATCTAGTCTCCTTTCTTTCCTTTTCCATTCCTACCCCTCTCACATGGAAGCATAGGGACATATTCCGTGGCGCTGCCCTCGTTTCAGCACCCTTCTGCTTTGTCTAAATAATTCATCTAGGATCTTGGCAGCAGGAGAAACACAATCTCCATTAAGTTGTTACAGATGTTTGCCGGACTATGTTTCCTATTCCATCTGTTTGAATTTCACAGTAATTTATATTTAATGTCTAAAAGGTCAGAAATTCAGAGAGAATATTTAAATAAGCAATATTTCTGATTCAGCTTTACCTCTATATTCACAGCACAGAATGTTCTATTTATCTCTAGAATAATAAGTAATACATTTCGTCAGTGACATCAAAGAGTGATAAAGCAGCTTACAGCCAAAGCCAACCCATACTTTCCTGATGCGGCCACTTAAGCATCTTGGGCCGGATACTTAGTTACGGCCGACATGGGATTTAGGCAAGTCATTTGGGTAAGTCCCCTGTCTGGGAACATCTGCGCAAGTGTGCGCCAGGTATTCCCTTTGCGTAAGTACTAGCGTACGGAACGAAGTAACGTAACTTTGACCGTATGGATTTCAACCACACCCCTCCACACGTATGTCCTCAAGTGCGATTCCCAAGCACGTGCCTAATGGACTTCCGTGCATAAATACAACGTAAACAGCGTAAATAAAGTTACTATGCATGCGCAGTTCATCCGATCCTAAAAATACGCACGCAAAACGGATCTGTGAATACTATTGACTATAGGAGCGTAACTACGGATCCTCGCACGCATGTAAAGCGTGCGGGGGTCAGGATCTACCCCCCTTATCAATTGGACTTGTATCCTGGTGGATGATCCAGAGTAGCAGAAAATACATTGGCGCAAGGGTGTACCTGGACAAACCATATTGCAATTTGAGGGGTGCAAATTAGTTTCAACTTTGCTTACAGGGAAAATACTTTAGTTTTGCATATAGAAAAGCTGGGCTGCTACAGAAACATTGTCCAGAGTCCAAAACAGAGTCCTGTGGGAAATTAAATGAATTTGGAGAACTTCCACTTAACATTAAGACATTACACTAAAGCATGTGAAGGAGACTTAAGGGAGAAATTTAAGTGATAAAATTCTTTCATTTACATTTAAAAATGTACCTTCTTTTGTTCCCAAAGTGTTTCAACTCATTATAACCTTCTGACACAATGATCCTCCATAGAACTTACCCCTCAGTCCCATACACGTGCTGGAGATGCACTGAAGTGTTGAGATCTTTTTTACATATATGGTGGGTGTGGCCACATTAGAAACCATTCTAGAGAGGCGCTACAGTGTCCTGGTTGGTCGTATCTGATGAGGTGCCCACGCATACCCATTTTGACTGGTAAATTAATGGCAATGTCCCGTGTCCAGATTCAAGAAGTCCATCGTACATCACCTCATTAATGCCACGAAGGTGATAATTCCTGCTCAATGGGCGTTCCCCTCGTCCTCCTCCTATCACAGAATGGAGTGGACGTTTAGACTATTATATGTACCTAGAAGATAATGCATCCATTGGAGAGACTGATTATAACTAAATTAGGGACACCTGGATTTTCTGGGGTGTGAGTCTCCGCTGAGAATGACCCTATTTCAAAAGGGCTGTTCTCTCCAAGTCAGTTCTTAACCCTCCCTTCCCCAAACCCGCAGCCTAACCCTAAGTCTCCCTCCCCTGTAACCTAACCCTAAGACTGCCCTCCACACAGCCTAACCCTTAAGACTCCCCACCTCGCAGCTTGACCCTTAGTCTCCCATCCCCGCAGCCTAAACCTAGACTCCCCTACACGCAGGCTGATCCTAACCCTAAGAAAAAGAGTTCATACACCAAATAGCGCTACCGTATTTGTGCAGACCAGATTGTATTAATAAGGCATCATATTCAATAAGCATATAAATCCAAGGATTGCTATTGTCTCAAAAGCCTCTCCCAATAATTGATAAGAAAATCTTATTTAAATGTCCTACTTACGCTGGCTCTTGTCCATGGTATCGGGGAACCAGACCCCTTCCCACGCGTTTCGTCACTCGGACTTTGTTGGTTACTTACTGGTTAATGCCAGAGTGCTAGGCAAACTTTTTTGTATTTGTGTAGATTTCCCCATATCCATAAATTTCTAGCACCTGCTCTAGATTAAATTATAAATTGATTTGAGCAACCACCATTTTGTGTGTGTCTGTTTGGAAGCATGTCTGGGATAGCAGCTGACGGGGGGCACTGTTCCAGAGTAGCTAATTTGGAGACTTGGGGACCTCTGCAGTGAGTTTTGCTTTCAATTGAAAAATACACATTATATGACCCAAAGTTGGGACTCTGACAGTATTAGGACCACAAAAATAGAGAAACCTTGTAAGTGGCTGGTGGCTTATCATATATTTGCAGATGTATGTAACAAATCTATCTGAATTTTATTAAGAAACATAGAAAAATAGAGAGTGACAGCAGGTAAGAGCCACATGACTTATTTAGTCTGCTCAGTTGTTTATTTAAAACTAATACTAATTCTAGACCCTATTTACCCTCAATTTAGTTTGGGATTTAGGATATCCTTATATTTATCCCAGGTATGTTCTACTGTGTTACCTCTACCCCCTCCGATAGGAGGCTATTCAACTTATCTATCACCCTTTCAGTGAAGTCATTTTTCCGCACATTTCCTGTGAATCTTCCACCCTCCAGTTTATATTCATGCCCTCCCCACTCACTTTCACTTAACTTGTACGGAGGTCTGGCACGGATTTGAAGTCCTAATGGATTTCCGTGCCTAAATCCTACATAGCTTGCGTAAAAAAAGTTACTACGCATGCGCAGTTCATCCGTGCCTAAAAATACGCACGGGAATATTAATGTATAAAATTGATTAAGCAACCACCATTTTGTGTGTGTGTATATATATATATATGACTGAAGATGCTGCCTATGAAAGCTAACTGGATACCAATTTTTAATTTATCTTCAACATTCTGGAAAATGGGAACTACGAGCTAGATAGATTTCTATAGACTACACTGTCACTTTTAATTTTCAAACGTTTTAACAAAAGGTAATTTATGATAGTGCTACATGTTGTTTCACGATAGAAAAGGAGATTCTAGTAACTGAAACTAGTAATTGAACTGACTGGAAATATAATACTCTGTAAAATTATGCTTTGGAAACTATATAAAGCAATTGAAAAGAATTGAGACAGATTTTATTAAAACAATGTCATGTAGCAGGTGCCACTGTAGCAAAACTTTTAATAGAAAAAACATTTAAGAGCGTCTCATTTCTCCTGGATGGATGTGTACCAGAAAATATAAAGTAGTTGCGTTGAACAAAATGGAAATAAAATAGAAAATGTTTTTCATTACATAGAGATTTAGAGATACAAAATATATTAAAGTGCTTATTAAGGCAGTACATCAAAAGTATTAACACTTCAGAACAAGCTCCTGAAAATATTTCTCTTTTTGCAACCGTGCATCATATAAAATAACTTAAACACGTATTCAGTTTGGCAAAAGTCCTGGCTTGAAATGTTTTGCTTGTCATAAACGAATAGCTCAACATATTATAACTATGACTTAATGTGGGTCACCAATTAGAACAACCCCATTTCCAAAGGGCCATTCTCTCCCAGCCAGTTCCGAACTGGCTAAGAAATCAATTGCTTTTGTCTTATAGAGGAAAAGCAATCGAACCCTGCCAGACTGTAGACGAGGTTCTGAAAGGTGAGTATAAATCTATTCCCAACCCTTACCCTAACCCTCCCTTTTCATTACCCTGACCCTCCCTTCCTCACAGCCTGACCCTATCCCTCCCTTCCCCACAGCCTAACCCTAAGACTCGACTCCCCTTCCCGTAGCCTATCCTTAAGATTACCCTCCCCGCAGCCTGACTTTAAGCACCCATCTCTGCAGCCTAAACCTAGACTCTCATACCCGCGGACTGACTCTAACCCTCCCTTTTCATTACCCTAACACTCCCTTCCCCACTGCCTAAACCTAACAATCTCCGGTACTAACCTCTCCAGTGTCCGGGTCCGGTTGGTGCGGCAGGTGCTACGGGACTGCTGCGGTAGCGGCACTTTCGAAAAAAAGAATATGTAAGTATGCCGATCTGCATACATACCCATTTAAAAAAAAAATCTAAATGAGCTTTCGGCTGTCTCTACTTCTAAAACAGCATTTCTGCCCGCAGATCGACAACGCATATGACTCAATAAAGCTGTACAATATCACAGTACCTGCTTAGAAAATAAGAAAGGAAAAACCCAAAAATAAACATGCAGGGACAGCACAAGACTGCTGAGGTTCATAGAATTTTCATGGATTTCAGTTGGATTGAGGCCGTTTCAACAATACACATTCTAGAAACCCTGTATTAATAGATTCAAATGCATTCCGCCCAGTGTCATTTATGTATGAAAAATGTGTCGGTACTCACCTAAAGCTCTATATTGATAAAATTGCCCCACTGTCCGTCGTAATTCAATGGAGGTTCTTCATGGATGCTCACTCGGCCTTTTGTCATGGCGAAAGACCACATTTGATTCAATATCGGTGCAAACACCAAGGAGGTCTACAGCTCCATTATATTATCCTCTATTACTTTGGACTACACTAGATGCTCCTCGGAAAAACAATATGTAACCATGGAGAACTTCTTTGCCTCTTCCCCACTAGTAGCCCATTCCTGAATTCTCATTCTCCCTTTGGTGACCCATCTCACAATCACTCCCATGGATGAAAGCATCTAGGAAATTATGAACACATCTCAATGACTGTAACACCATTAGTAACACCTACATAATATGTTGTTGGGCATGTCCTCTCAATGCTGGTTGCGTACCTCTAAGGTAGGTCACCCTTTTCATATCTTGGACCTACCTAACCCTTCACAACTTCTGGCCCACTTTTATCCTAATGGTCATTATGGTGCTGGGGGAAGAGGTTCTAGATGTACCAAACCCTTTCCACCTCTGTGTTGCACTGATATAGCCACGAAGCTCCGCCCATATGTGATGTCACTCATGACATCACATATAGATGGAGCGTGCAGATCTGCATTAACAGTGGGCTGGTGCACACAGAAGTCCACAAATGTACATCTCTCCAGCAGCAAGTATGGTGGTAGGATACAACCAATACCTGCTGCTGGTAAGCTAAGATGAGCATCGCAGACCCCCATCTCTCTCCAGGCCCAGGTCAGATGTCTCGCCTCTCTTTCCTTGATGGCAGTCCTGTGTGCAGGGTATGTGCCTCATGGCTTTCTCCAGAAGCTGAGAAAATGAGGTGTGGTGCATACTTGTCAACATTTAAGACACAGGAATGTCACTACCCTTGATGAATTTCCTGATGACAAAATGCATTGGGTATGACAAATTAAAACCCCTTTCATATCACCACCAAATTTTTGGTCAAAAACTCGGGTCTTTGCAAAAACCCAGATATTTGGTGGTGATGTGGACATCCCTTTTTCGGCGACCTAGGTCTAATGACACGGGATTTAGACCCTGGAAAAATAAAGGGTTGTTCCTGGGTCTGACACGGGACTGGTATCAAAGGTTCTTCAACACAGGTCCTTCACAAAGACACCCGATTGGACAGAATTTTTCACTACTGCTTTCGTAATAGTAAAGAAATCTTTAGCTGGGAGCCGCATACAGGGAAAAGAGACAGGATGCATTTATTAGTACTTGTAGGTCTCCTTTCTGGTCCATCTGCCTGCTGCTCCGCTATTCACCACTATGAAGTTAGTTCTTGTATATCCACTTTCTGGTCCACCTGTGAGCGGACCAGAAAGGAGACATGCAAGTACTAAGTTTCTGGGTTTTTGTGGACTTATAACGTGACTTTTTTTGACACAGCAATTCGTCCAGGAAAATCCCGGGTTTATCAAGGGTGGTGATATGAAAGCGGTATAAGAAACAAATTGAGGTATGATCCAGGAAGTGCCTTGAGGCCGACATCTAGAAAAAGTCAGGTTTGATGTTTCTTGTATGTGTTGTTATCTATTATTATCTATTATTAAAGAAAAAAACAACTTTTGAAATACTACACAATCCTGTGCCCCAGTTGTCAGCGGCTAATATGACATTCCTTAGTTCAGAATAAAGACATTGTCAGAGAAAGTGGATGCAATTACTAGCTTAGTGAAATAGGAAGAGCAGAATAAGACATGTGGCATACTGTTGGTTAGTGATCACTGTAAATCTTGCACCACGATGGGACCATGTGTTATGCTACTTCAGCAGTAGTACTGGCAGCTTTGTAAAGCAAAGCAACTATAAGATTAATAAGTCTCCTGGAACAATATCCCCCGTTACATCAATGATCTATTACATAGAAATGTGCTAATATTCCGACTTAACTACAGAAATAAAACTCTCCTTATGTCTCACAGTTTTTATTTTATTTTTATTCTGTACCAATAAACATTTTCTGTGGTTAAAAGTTATTCACAAACTGGTAGAAAGTTACCATTATGATAGAAACTATTACTGAGCTGGATACAGCAACGGCACTGAAAAATACAGAAATTGGTGAAAATTCTAAATTCTGGATCCGGCAACAGGTTATTTTGAATTTTAGAAAAATGGACTGGATCCAGACTTAAGAAATGTGTGCGTTTTCCGCCCATTGCAAGTGTAATATCCCCTCAATCCTGGTAGTATCACAGCTGTGTGACTGGATCATAAAAGCACCAATGCCGCTGTTAGAAATAGTGGGGACACATCCACGGCTTCCCCCCACGTGACATCATCAGTGACAACACATAGGGCATAGGGTGCCGCTGACCAGCATTAACCTCAGGCAGGCCCGAAGGGAAGGTGAGTATTGCGGGCCCCATCAGCCTCAGGCACAGGACAATAGTCTCGGATGTCCCCCCTGATGGCACTGAGCACTTTTACTATACAACCTGGCTCCTCCATTGTGTGATCTATAGCACTTGCCATTATGTATCAATCCCCAGGGTCCTATAGAGTATAAGCTTACGGACAGGTCCCTCTTACCCACCCCGTCTGTCTGTTACCACCCAGTCTTGTTATAATGCTTGATAATATTGTAAAACTGGTTAAGCCCTTATGTCTGGGTAAACATCTGATCATCTACAAATTAGACCATCTTCCTCCATAAATCCCTGAACCTCTACAGAGATCTTGGACCCTTCATGTCAACTGCAGTATTCTGCAACTCCACAATTGCCTTATGGATGGAGCTCTAATCTGGCAAATTCATGGCGCTCTGAACCTAGGCACCAAATGTTAGGAGGCATCTAACACCAGTGCTTTTTTTTGTCATAGAATGCACTGGAACAGGGTTCCGGCACTTTTTTCGACGGATTTTCCAAGTTTTAAAAGTTTTAAATGCTTTGGGGGCAAAATCATTAAAACGGGGCATGCGGCTGCTTCTATGCCAAGTCTGATGCATACGTACTTCATCCGCGCTGGTTGTGATGGTACTGCTCGGCTTGTGGCGCTGCTCAACTTGTGATTAAGCGCTACATAATCTGTGGGCGCTATATAAAAACCTGTTAATAAATAAAAAAAATAAAATGTGGTCGCGTATGAGTTGATGTGAGTTCTTGCACCTTTTTTCTCACAAAAAAAGCACTGTCTAACGCACTTAAGCTGATCCTACACTAGAGCGATTATCGGCCCTATCATCCAATATCTGGTGATTGGGCGAATAATCGCTTTAGTTAGTGGACATGATACATTTTTTAAAATACCCAATAAATGCACCAGAAATGCTGTGGTATGATTGTTTGGTCTTTTAGCATGTTTGATTTAAATTGGGCGCTAGCGCCCAGTAATTTAAGGCAGCCTATCAGCTTACTTATTTTTTAAGTGCCTCCCTCTTCTGCTAGCATTATCAGTCCCAGCAAGAGAGGTGTATGATGCCTGCCGATAATGGGATATTTACCTGGCGGGAAATCGTCCCGTTTATCTGGAAACCCCCTGCTGAGATCAATAATCATAAGGCCGGGTACACACTGGGGCTTTTTTGAAAGATAATCTTTTCAATCACACAAACAAAAGACCATTTTAGCATATATCTCACCAGTGCGTACTGTCCAAAGAGACTCAAATATCTTTTGAAACTGTCTGTGATCTTTCAATTTGATCTTTTGGAGCGCCTAATATGCCAGATCAGCCATGGAAAGATATCTTTTGATTTTTGCAAGTGTGTCCTGTGTCTATTAGGAGATCTTTGGACACTACACAGTGGGAAGATATCTGCTGATTGTGTAATTAGAAAGATTATCTGCTGAAAAGCCCAGTGTGTACCCTGCTTAAGAAATCCATCCACACCGTGTTATCTTGGGAAGGAGAGAGGATGCCAGACATGGGCACAGACAATACAAATGAAACTCTATTCTTAGCGACACGCAGTTCCACCTGACACACCTTGTGAACAAAGAGGCATGTGTCGGAGAGCTCCAAAGATTGGCCAAGTACAGGCAGGGAAGTTACACAACTTGGTTTAAGTCTCTTTTACACAACTTACTTATGTAATTTATTATGTTGATTTCAAAAATATGCAAATTATAAAGGAAATAGCTTTTCAAATTGCAAATCAGACATCTTAAATTGTTATGTTTACAATACTGGATAGACGTTCATGCCAAAAACTAGATTCAAAATAAATTAAGTCATTTATAAGATAATTCCATCTTTTAATAATACCTGTAATAAAGCTAATATTTGTTGAAGGAATGTTTTTCTGCAGATCAGGGATCAGCAAGGGATAGATTGATCTTGTGTGCTCAGAAGGACTCTAGTCACATGTAGCCTGGTAGCTCTGCTTAGTATTGTAAGACGGAAAGACCAGGGGCCAGATTTACTAAGCTGCGGGTTTGGAATAGTGGAGATGTTGCCCATAGCAACCAATCAGATTCCAGCTCTCACTTTTCAGGCCAATGAATGATTTATTTAAATGACACCATGGCGAGAGACATTGTAAATAATCGGCAACTGGAGAAGGTCATATTCATACTCGTTCACACAACAGGGGCTGCTCAAATTACTTGACAGATCAATTAACCGATGATCTATACCAGGGGTTCTCAACCCCGTCCTCAAGTACCACTAACGGTCCATGTTTTGTAGGTCTCCCTGCAAAACCTGTGGAGCTTTCAAAATGTAACTGTCAGTTATGAGCTCGCCTTCAGCCAGGAGATTTAAAAAACTTGGACCGTTAGTGGTACTTGAGGACAGGGTTGAGAACAACTGCTTCATAACAAACCATCCCATTATACATAGGCATGTGAATGTACATAAGGTAGGGTTCAGGACACGGAACACATATGGAATATAAGTACCTTTGGCCAAGGTTAAACCTTAGTTTTCAGTTTCCGCCTTATACAATACTTCTATAAGGCATATACAGGTATAAAGATAAAACTTGGTGAGTTTCTGACAGGGCTTTATCAAGGGTTTCCAGCAATGGTGCTGAGAGCGGGAAGGGAGTGGGGGTACTAATTACCAGCATGCTGGGGGGGGGGGCAAGGTTCAGAGGTGCAGTCGCTTCACTGATTAACTTAATTAACAGCTACCGTCCAGGAGTGCGGCCACAGCACAGACACAGAGACTATACACCAGCAAATCCAAGGTAAGTTAAAGGATCAGTAAGGAATGGCCGGGTACTGGAGAGAAAGGATTGCTGGAAACATACAGGAAAGAAGGAGGTGGTGAAAGGATGGCTGGAGACAGGCATAGGGGTAAAAGGATTGCTGGAGACATACAAAGGAGTGAAAATATAGCTGTTTATGTATCCCTTTGTTTTTGTTCTTTCAGTAAAATCAATACATTGCTTATATCCTTAAGTTGGTCCTCAACATATTAAGCTTTGCTTTACAATGAAAGAATATCATTAAACCATTATATATGCCATACATTATTTTTGTCCTGAATGCTGGGAGATCCAGAGAGTGGGTGCGGCACATCTCTGCCAATGGTGTAGGCAGCAATGCAGGTTTTATGCTGTAGATGACCTAGCTCTTTAAACCTGCTGGGCATGTCCCCAAGGAGGCACAGTCCACACTCCCAATGGGTTTAAACAAAGGCCTTTTGGTGGCGCAAAAATATCTGTATTATTAAACAATGGGAAGGGGGGCCCAAGAAACTGCTGTATCTGGGCCCAGAATTCCTCAGGAAGTCTGAAATGGCTGGCCTTATTAGAATAACAAATGCCACCCACTAGCAAGTGAAACCGCTCCTCTGCTGGAAGTGTCTAAAGTCAGAATCTGATTTGCGTGACTTTGTCCTTTTATATGCGCGCATGTGAAAATCGCATAATCTGCCATTTTAAATTTGAACCCTCGGGAACGTCCACTATTTAGAGGTGTGGATCAAGTCTAAATAATAGCTTAAAATTAAAGCTGGTCAATATCTGTGTACCAAAAGGAAAAGCAAAGTCATCTCCCTGCATGCAAAGATTAACATTAACATTAACTTGACAACCCATAAAAATTTAGCATGGTCTCGCCTAATTGTAACATTCCACCTGATTTCCTCTTTCAGACTCTGGATTGTGTCTAAGAGTGAGTATGTCCACAGCGGTAGCATACCCTCCACCATGACCCATTCCAAAATACTCTGCTCCTCAGTGTCCAATTGTCAGTTACTATGGTAACCACTATTGTTGAAAAGGCAAACAGTTTTTTCTTAAATATCAGTTAATTCATTTAAACCAGGTGAGTGACAGTTGGAAGCTCAGGAGTGGATTAAATTGTACCTAACGGCATGGGTCATGTTAGTAGCAGAATACCAGTTCTACCTGTAGCATTGTGGCCACAGATAGAACTGTTACCAGTTTCCACCACTCCACTCATCTCTAACAATTCATGGTGTCAGAAGAGTCATTGGGATAGATTTACTAAACAGCGGAAAAGAAAAAAAATTGCCCCTAGCAACCAATCAGATTCTAGCTGACATTCTCTAGTATGTAATATAAAAATGAGAGCAAGAATCTGATTGGTCGTTATGGGAAACATCTCCATTTTTCCTTTTCCACAGTTTAGTAAATCTAATTACAGGTTTTATATATTTATCAATTTACCAAACCACTTTGCTCTGTGACCTCAATAACCTAGGCATGCTGATATGTTAATCTGTTTTATAACTGAATTAGAGCCCTTTTCATCCCAGGACATTTATATTCATTGTCTGAAATATACCTTCATTTCCTGAAACCAAACCTGGTCTAACATACATATGAAACATGATTTAGTTATATTGATTCCTAAGAACACTACATCATTCCTATCGTTTCACCATGGGAACTGTACTGTATATAGTATTGACACTATTTTACGTGATGTACTGTTGTTATTGATTAAAATTCCCATTAATCTTAGAACATGAACTTTCTATGACCCATAATGTTGCTTGAGACCCAAAGAAATTGAACCTATCATTTAGTTCCGATTGAGCTCCTAATTTATAAATATTAAAAAGTGTTTATTGTGTATCTCTTGGTTACAAGTCATTTCAGAGGAAAACCATCAAGGCCCGTTGACAGACAGCAATCATCTTGATCTCCATATTATTCACCATAATATATCAGTCCAATGTTTATTTACAGAAAGCACAATGGTTTGCTGGAAGCCATATTGATAAATTTAAGCCTACAGTAGATTGACTTTTCTATCAAATAATATTATGCGCGCAGTACAAGTGTCTTTAGAATATTAACCGGGTGATTTTCTAGTTTCAGATTCCTTTAGAGAATTGGAAACTCAGTTACACTCTCAGCTTGAAAGTTTTTACTGTACTTAGATTAATATTTTCATTCATTTTGAGATATTAATCAATAATCAAGCTGAATAAATTATATTTTGAAGAAATATGCTTAGTATTACTGATTTAATCATCACCTGCACATGTATTGTTGTGTTTTTCAATGTTTTAAATTAGAACTCAAGTTTATGGGAAGAAAAACATTTTTTAAAAACCCGCCTGAGATTCTTTAACTGTTTATTTAGTGTGCGTGACCAGTTTAATAACAAAATATTTCTGTTTTTATTTCTCGTCTACAGCTGTGATTTTCTGCAGTATGAGTTTACTGAGTAACTGTCACATTGAGTATATAAATAATGCATGCTTACCAGTAGTGCTGATAACACGATAAAAGACACAGAAAAACTATACGAAAAATAAGTAGACTAAGTAGAAAATACAATCTATTTGTGAAATGTCAGATGATATCAGACAAGAACATGGCTATTCAAGAAGCCAAAAGGTAGATTTTTTTGTTGTTTATATCAGCCAATCAGATTTAGGACTGTATCCAGAATGAATAATGTCAGGTTATCTCCTGAAATTATGTACTGTGCATGCACAGTACAAAGGAAGGGACAATTTATGGGGTTATATAAATAAATAAGTAATAATAATAATAATAATAATAATAATAATAATAATAATAATAATAAAAAAGCCCTCAGTAATTACTATCTTCTAGAATGCTCTAGATTAAAAGTGGCAGTTTATCTTTTTATGTAGCTGGAGACGTGGCAACTGACCAATAAAATTAGCCAAACTAAGAAAATGGAATGATAATAATAATACTCACACAATAACCCCCATAAATAGTGCCCACACCACCTAATAGTGCCACATCACCTAATAGCCATTATAAATATATGTTCACTATTATCTCCTGAAATTATGTACTGTGCATGCACCGTAGAAAGGAAGGGACAATTTATGGTGTCATATAAATAAGTAATAATAATAATAATAATAATAATAATAATAATAATAATAATAATACAGCCCTCAGTAATTACTATTTTCTAGAATGCTCTAGATTAAAAGTGGCAGTTTATCTTTTTATGTAACATGAGATGTGGCAACTGACCAATAAAATTAGCCAAACTAAGAAAATGGAATGATAATAATAATACTCACACAATAACCCCCATAAATAGTGCCCACACCACCTAATAGTGCCACATCACCTAATAGCCATTATAAATATATGTTCACTATTACTATCAACCCCTGTTATGACCTGTATCCTCCACTAGAGGCCACCTGTGCTCCTTTTTCCAGCTTCATCGCAGTTCTGGATTTAACCTGAGGGGCTGCTATTCTGGCATGTGTCTGAATGAGGTGATTGCAGCTCATTACCTGGCTCTCACTCACCTGTTTAGTCTGCATTTAAACCAGCTACTCCCACATTCTGAGGCGGATTCATTGAAGTTATTTGTCCTGTATGGTCTCTGCTCCTGTGTTCTGGCTTCCTTGTCTCCATGCGGCCCCCCTGTTTATCCTCTTGTCTCTGGTGGTTCCTGGTCTCACCTATTCTATGTGTCTTCAATTGTCTTTTCTGGACTCTGTCTCCTGGTCCAGTATCCACAAATTCCGTGCTACTTTCCCCAAGGACTCCAGTACTTCTATTTCACCCCTTCATTCCCCAAGGACCATGGTATTCCTTGTGTTACTCTCTTATCCCTTTGTGTTACCTTTGCTCCTGTCTCATCTATGGACTTCAGTTTATCTATTAGCCATTGTCATTGTTCCACCATTATCTGCCACTTCCAAGGACCTCAGTTATCTGCATATCTCTACCCTTGTCCCTTCATTATCTGTTTAAATCTTCTGTCAATAAACATAATTGATGCATTCCAAGCTTCTTCATGGTTCTGTTCTAGAATCATAATACTCACATCTCTTATTAGCCCCAGAAAGATATGCCCACTGTTACATCTCTTATTAGCCCCAGAAAGATATGCCCACTGTTACATCTCTTATTAGCCCCAGAAAGATATGCCCACTGTTACATCTCTTATTAGCCCCAGAAAGATATGCCCACTGTTACATCTCTTATTAGCCCCAGAAAGATTCCTGCTCTCAATCTCTGTAGCTGCCTCCAGCTGCGCTCGTTATCAGTGCACACTGACAGCAAGTGTGCCTGGAGGTGTGTCTGATAGCAGGAGCTGATTGGAGGCTGGGCCTTTAAATAGCTGTCTTCTGAAAAAAAGGGGTTGCTGGTCATAGCTTCTGCTCCCTTCGCTGTCTCAGTTCTGTGTTCTGCCAGTTCTAGTCAGTTTGATTCCTGAGTGGCCTTTCCTGGTTTACCCCTTGTTCTCCAGCATTCTCCTTTCCTCCTGCCCTTCTAATGATTGCTGTTTATACCCCTGTTGTGTTTGCTCCTGTGTTCCAGCTCCATTTGTGTTCTGTGAGTGCGTGTCGCGTGTTTCTACGAGTGTGTGCCCTAGTTCATCCACTGTCTGTTGTGTTGTTTTGTCTGTCTGCTCACTGGGTCCCTCATCTTGTCCAACCCTCTTACACGCACACATAGGAGCTGCCACCAGGGGCCGACACCTGCTGGGTGTCCTTCAGCCAAGCCTAACTTCACCATCACAGGCCCCAGTTAGACTCTGCCCTGTTGAGTGGTTTCCTAATATCCACATCACCTAATAGAATTACAGAAAGCACAATAGTGCCCACATCACCCAAAAGATACTCTTCTGCTGTGAACAGGCTGTCAGGTATTGGCCAGATCTAGGGGTGGCAATTATAAGCTTCTAGCAGTATGTGGGCAACAGCATGATGTCACCCAAGCTGCTCTTCTGGGAACTAGGCTTCAGACATTCAAAACATTTATATTTCTACAATCTCTTGGTAAATCCCCATCAGTGTTTAACACTGCAAATTAAACAAAAACTTGGCGATAGGGGTGGCTACTGTGGCTCTAGATAAATTTGTCTTGTAATGTCTTGAATTATGTCTCTCGGACTCCCAAAATTCAGGTATTGCTGCTGGAATCCTGGGAGAGCAGGCAAATCTGCAGTTGGTATTACGACTGTAATTTAATGCATATCACACCCCCTAGGAACATCCTCCCTCATTTGGATTGGTGCGATTTGGAGCATGATGTATTTCAGACATCAAGCCCTGCCCCTTCCTTACTACACTACAGATCGCACATTGAGGCAGGGAAAAAGTGTAATGGGGATTAGTTAGATGGTTTGGTTGGTTTAGGCCTTAGACAATGACTCAACCTTAAGGAGTTTTTTCCCTTTCTGAAAAACAATACACAATAAATAATATTCTTTCTGATTGCTTCCCAATTATAAACACAATGGTATATATTCAACAGGGCCTCATCAGCTATCAGTCACAGTTTAACTAGGATAAGCTGCAATAAAAGAAAGTTAAGCAATCAACAGCTGATACCTCAACACACAGCAGCCACACACAAACTTGAAATAAAAAACATTGACAACTTTGATTGGCTATAGCAGATGGTTGTCCCACCACCCAATATATAAAGTTGGTCACCTGACCCAAACCCCCCCCCCTCACCACTGAACCAATCAAAACATCAACACAATTACCATATTCCTGAAAGAAATGCCTGCTGTATGTTAAGGCCCAGCTGGTCGCCTCACTTAATCAGTGCTCGGTTTTCTCTTTTGTTTGAAAGGTGTTTGTATCATTTGATTGTTTGTATATGTAGCCGGGTGGCTAGGATCTAGCTACTGTCTTCTGTCACTCAACCGCAGCCTTTCAGAACTGCAGTCAGAATCCAGCTAGCTACCCTGCGTAGGAGAGATGTATCTTTCAGCATGCTTCCATTATAAAGGAGGATCCTGATAATAAAAGGCACTCACAGAATATTATTCATTAACACAGAAAATATCAGAGGAGCAACTTCAAAGCTGAATCTTCCTCTGTGCACCTGTTACTACAGATGAGTGCATATTAGTGCTAGGGGAGAGGGGAGGGCCAGGCATTGTAACCAGCAAGGGGGGCTATATAGGGATATCTGTACCAGGGTTGACCTGTTGAGGGACCCTGGTGACCTCCTGCATTTACTGGGTAACAGAGGTTCCATGACCAAAGCAAGTGCAAGCACCCTGTTTCTGAGCTCCATTATAGTAACATAGGGCCTGATCCAGACCTACGGCGATGCCCTGCGCTTAGTAAAGCATAGCGTATCGGCGTGCACTCTGCCAGACACTCCCCCTGTGCGAGCGTATTTTCCCTTGCTTACGCCAGCTGAAGGCTACTCTAACTTCAGCCGGCCTAAGCAAGGGAAAATACGCTCACACAGGAGCGTATGCCCTCTAACCCCTACCTACCTCCCTCCCTCATTAAACTAAGTCCCCACCTACACTAACCTGAACGTAGTAACGCTGGGGGGCGACCCCTCCAGCGTTACTATGGCGCTGCTACGGACGCCCGATCGACGATCGGCCATTGGCGATTTCCTAAAAATCAAATCCAACAATGCAGGACAGAATCTGATGATTCTGCTGCATCGTTTGTCAGTACACACTGAACAGGTGGAAGAACTATCTGACGATTATCCTCTGATTGGAAGGATAACCGTCAGATATCTCTCCAGTGTGTATCCTGCGTTAGTCAGTCATGGAAACCTTTTTTGCTTTGAAAATGTTTAAACAAGTTCAAATGTTGGCAAATTGGCACAGAAGAGCTTGTTCTCTCATCCATTTCTCTTTGTCTTTTCAATTAATAAAAAAAAAGTGAAATTTCAGTGAGTTTTTGTAAAAATTCGAATAATTAGATCCCTTTAAGTTGCTTTTCCCAAAAGAGTAGAACTTTTCTTCAAAAGAAAGAATACAATTACAAGAAACCCCTGTAGACACTCAGCATGCAGCCAAAGGAAATCACTGCTGTAAGAGCCTCATAAAAGGTGATATCATAAACTGAAGCTAAAGTATTACATTTCTGTATATATTGATTGATTGATTGATTGATTAAATACCATTATCAAACATAGAAACATAGTGCGATCGTACTCTCATAAGTCTCGTACGGAATGGCCTTTTGCGCATGCAATCCTATAGTCCAATAACGCATGGACCTTCTGTATTCTGCATGTACGTAAGTCCCTACTGTACGATTAGCATTGATCCCCTCACCCACCATCCATACACCAGGCATGCATGGCGATAGGTCATGCCCTGCCTTCAGTAGACGTTACTGCACTGGCCCAAGACACTTTTTGACCCTCGATGTCAGTTAAGGTTTAGGATATCCTTATGGTTATCCCAAACATACTTACATTTTTCTATTATGTTAGCCCCTTCCACCTTACCACTTATTGAGTGTGGTTCACTGGTATAATGGCCTTCATTTTGAAAGACGATTGTGCTACAGTTGAATGCAGACCCCCGGCAATTGCCGACATTCTTCATTTTAGAAAGCGGTGATGATTCGACTGGAGTTGCGAAGAGTCATCCGTCAAAAGGTAAGAGTTTTAGCCAACCTTATGCTTAACCCTTTCCTAACCCTAACTCTCTGTTTCCTGCAGCTTAACTCTAACCTTCCCCTTCTTTAGCCCTAGACCTAACCTTCCATGTCCCGAAGCCTAACCTTAACCACCCGAACCCGGCAGTCTAATCCTAACTCTGCATGCCCTGCAGCCTAACCCTAACCTCCTCCTTCTTCAGCCTTAGCCCTAACCCTCCATATTCTGCAGCCTAATGTTAACCATCAATGCCCTGCAGCCTAACCCTAACCCCCCCCCTCTCTCCAGCTCTAGCCCTAGCGTTTCATGTCCCGCAGCCTAACCCTAACTCTGCAGGCACTGCAGCCTATCCCTAACATTCCCCTTAAGCCCTCCCCCTAACCTTAGCTCGCTACATCTGCTGCAGCCTAACCATAATCTACAGCACCTGCCACAACCGCTGCAGCCTGTAGCTATAGGGAACAGGGAAATACGTTCCCATTCCCAATAGCAATTTCTATTCTCAAAGCTTTATGAACAATGAAACATTAATGACGTATCATGTCCGAACTATCGCCACTCAGACCTGCTGCCATACTTATTGAAGTCATTTTTTCTGCACATGTCCTATAAACCTGCCACCCTGCAGTTTAAATACTACCCTCATGTTCTAATACATCTCTTCCTACGAAAAATAGGAAACGAGCCTTTGCTGAAAATGTTTGCACCAGGGCCAAAAGAGAAATATACCCCTACCACAATGAATTAGTAACTAATATAACTTACTGGCGCCCCCTTCAGCTTTGCACTCTGGGTGACTACCCTCATCACATACACCTACAGCTCTGCTCCTGTACACTCCTTGATATATCATATTCCCCTGCTGCTTCTCTGCTCCAAGCTATACATGTTACAAGTCTCTCTGGGCCTGCATCATCATGCACTTCCCCCGACACTCCCCCTGTCCCAGCGTATTTACCCTCGCTTAAGTTATGGTAGCCTTCAGCCGGCGTAAGCGAGGGTAAATACGCTGGGACAGGGGGAGTGTCGGGGGAGGGAACAGGGAAATAGGTTCCCATTCCCAATAGCAATTTCTATTCTCAAAGCTTTTTTGAACAATGAAACATTAATGACATATCATGTCCGAACTACGGCCACTCGGACCTGCTGCCATACTTATTGAAGTCATTTTTTCTGCACATGTCCTATAAACCTACCACCCTACAGTTTAAATACTACCCTCATGTTCTAATACATCTCTTCCTACGAAAAATAGGAAACGAGCCTTTGCTGAAAATGTTTGCACCAGGGCCAAAAGAGAAATATGCCCCTACCACAATGAATTAGTAACTAATATAACTTACTGGCGCCCCCTTCAGCTTTGCACTCTGGGTGACTACCCTCATCACATACACCTACAGCCCTGCTCCTGTACACTCCTTGATATATCATATTCCCCTGCCTCTTCTCTGCTCCAAGCTATACATGTTACAAGTCTCTCTGGGTCTGCATCATCATGCACTTCCCCCAACACTCCCCCTGTCCCAGTGTATTTACCCTCGCTTACACCGGCTGAAGGCTACCATAACTTAAGCGAGGGTAAATACGCTGGGACAGGAGCGTATTTACTAAAACACCTCCCTCCCTCATTAAACTACTTCCCCCCGCCTACCTACACTAAGCTTTGCGTAGTAATGGCGAGGGACGGCCCCTCAGCCGTTACTACGGACGCTTGAGCCTCGATCGGGCGTTGCCGTAGTTATGCCGGCCAACATCTGGCCGGCGCATGCGCAGAATGGATTTTCAGCCGTTCTTACGCTGCCGCCCGCCGTAAGTCTGGATCAGCCCCTCTCTGTAACTTGTGTGACACAGGCCATGCACCAGTTAGGTTGCTCTTCTTTGCACAGTCTGTAATGTATTTATGTCCTTCTGGGGCCATATTCACAGATCCGTTACTTACACCTCCATAGACCACTCTGTTCTTTACATGTGTACTTACGTGCGTATAAGTCTACCGTACATGCGATTCTTTATAGCCACGCCTTCAAGCATTCATTTAAATGCCTCGCCCCACCCACTTTTATGTTAATTTCCAGGTACGTATTTTTACCCCGCCCCTCCGTACATATGTCCCCAAGTGCGATTTACATGTCTGTGCCTAAAGCACTTACCTGCGTATATTCTAATGTAAACTCCACGTGAAAACGAATTTGTGAACACAGTCCATGGCCTCCTGGCCTCCAGAACTGAACACAGTATTCTAGATGAGGCTGCACCAATGACCTATAAAGTGACATTACTGCTTCTCTTTTACTGCTACTAATTCCTCTCCCTATGAGACTGGGCAACGACTCTGACACTATTTTGTTGGGGAAGTTAACTCAATTAAACTAAAGTACCGTGTTTTAAACCGTGACTGAACAAGCAAGCGTCAGCTCCCATCTAAGCCACAATTTCCAAACATTTATAGATATTTTGTAACAGTTTTGAGAAAAAGTGTCTGAGAGAGTTTAAATAACATATTTTCCTGCATCTCTCTGACCTATTTGGAATCAATGTGTCAACATCACTTTCTGCTTGACGTCTGTCACACCAAACAAACTCTCGCATCAGCATTTTCTACAGAATCATATCATATTCTGGCTTGCATAAACAAAATTGCAGTTGTATGTTTTTATTTTCTAAGATTTCAGTCAGTGAACTTTTAAGGTTATATAAAAAGCAAAAAAACGAGACCAGCAATTTAAAAACTATCAATCTATAAAGTTATAAAAATACAACTATACTTTATCAACTCCTGGGACGCAGAATATGGTAATTGCATCAGTCTTGCTGTAAGCATTGCCACGTTGTACTCGGTGTCCCAGGTGATCTGTCAAATAATTATTTCTTTTTTTTTTTTTTAGATGTGTCAACAATACTAATTTTAAATGATCACCATCGTTTTTCTCATTGTGTAGACATTCTGGGAAAAAACAAGGAAAAATCTACACTGTAAAAAAACCATTGCGAATTGGGGGATGGGGTAGAAGGAAGGACAGGGCACATTTAAGGGGTTGGGTGATGATTGCAAGTGCAGTGGCAAAGACGGAATTTTTTATAGGGGGAGGGGGTTTCCAATATTACAACACGTGGGGGTATATTAGAGGTCTGGACATGACACACTATATAAAGAAAATGTGGGGTATATTAGGGATCTGGGAATGGCACTTACTTAGTGTGAGTACGACCTCAACCATTGCTCCTTAATATCTCCCTGATTCCAATTTTCCTCAATGTAGATGACTATTATCAGTTATCAAAGCTCAAACAAATAAAGCTTTCAGAGTGTGACTGCATATGCTAATGGCTTCACCTGGGAGTTGCCAAGTTGTTTTATCTATATGTATGCTGCAACCAGTGGCGTAGGGAGGGTGGTTCCGCTGGAGCGTGAGCTGCAGGCGCCGAAATGCTCAGGTGGCGCAGACAGGAGTCCGGCAGCTGTAAAATCACTTACAGTCTGCCGGCTTCAGGCGCTCTGACGCTACAGCTCATGCGTGTGATGTCCTGACGTCTCAGGCATGAATAGCAGAGCCGCGGCGCGGATGGACGTGCAGAGCAGAACGGGGAAGTTTTCCACTTTTATACTAGAATAAAAATATAAGGATGATGGGACATCATTGGGGAGGGGAACAGCACAAGGGGAGATGATGGGGAGAGGTAGCAGATGAGGTGAGGAAAAGATTATAAAGGAGATTTAAAAAATCATCAAGCAAGAGAGAAGGTGTTATAATGTGATGAGAATTGGCAGATGCTAAATGGAGAGGGGGAGAGGATAAGAATCGGATGATGATGAATGTGGAGGGGAGCTGATGAAGTGGAGGGGGAGATGATGAAGAGGAGGGTGGGAGGTGATGAATGGGATAAAATAAAAAGATAAAGAGAATGGGAGGTGATGAGAATGGGATGAAAATTATAAAGGGGAGAGGGAGATGATGAAGAGGAGGGGGAGATGATGAAGAGGAGTAGAGGGGAGATGATGAGGGGAGAGGAAGATGATGAAGGGGAAAGAGAATGTGGAGGGGGGTGATGAGGAGAATGGTAAACTGATAAATGGCCACACCTCCAATACAGCACAGAGGAGGGGGCGCCGCAACATAACCTTGCTCCGGGCACCATGGAAGCTTTCTACACCTCTGGCTGCAACAATCCTGTAGAATCATTTGAAAATACATTGGATGCCGGGCCGGTGCTAGGATGTTAGGCTCCTCCTTACAAACGTAAACACAAAGTTTGCTCTTTGCTGCGGCGTTTACAATCTCCGGTACGAAACTCTCCGTTCCAAAAAAAGGGACATCCGAAAGTTCCTTTTAGGGTTAGCGTTAGAATTAGGGAAGGGACTATTTTTTCTTACCATTTCGGCGAACGGAGCTTTCGGTGCTCCGTGAATCGATTGCAATGCCTGCTCGAGGCATATGCAATTGAAATCCCAGCCAGTCCGCAAACCAGACTTTCGTTGCGGGGACCCACACCCTTGCTGCGGAGGGTGGGGAGAGGACGAGGTACTCTGTGGATTGGCTCTGGGACAGCAATAGGCAATCCTCTAGCGCACACTCTCTATAAAATCGGCCGGCTAAGGCAATGCTAAGGTTATGAGGAGGTTCGTGCTGGGGAGCAGGGAGCTGGGAGAACGCCTCTTCAACCAGGCGCCATCCTGCAGCGCATCCCCCCCCCCCCCCCCAGCCNCCCCCGCTGACCTCATTGCTCCAGCCCTATTGGAAAGTATAATTCAGCTACCAATAAATGACCAATGAATTTTATCAATGATGTCACAGGGTCGTTCGTGCATGCGGCTGATGTTACTCGTCATATGTAACTTGCACCTAACTCCGTACGATAAGGCGTAACACACCTACGCAAGACGGATTGTGGGCGGAGGGAGGCATTTAAATTGTACAGCGTGGGCTGGGTTAGCTGTTACGTACGACCAGAGATACGCAAGGGAAAGTTAAGGCAGGGTTCTAACCACGAAAGTCAGCTAAGTTACGTGCGTGCGAGGAGAGTGCCAGGGGGAGTGCATTGGGGTAGATCCTGAACTACGTGTGTGCGTACGTATTTTAGCGGTGCGTATTTTCGCACACGTAAGGTCAATACACTCCCCACGGCACACCCCTTGCACGGACGTATTTTCTCAAATTACGCGACCCAAACCCTACCTTAACTTTTCCTAACGTAACAGAATACGTCCGCTAACGGGCGTACAGACTACGCGAACGTACGCAGCTTAGCACGCCCATACTGTACACTTTAAATACCACCCCCCGCCTACTTCACGTAAAACTGCGAATTTACGTGTGCGCCACACGTAAATTCGCGGAAATGCGTAGTTCAGGATCTGCCCCATTGTCCTTAGTAGTGCGTAACCTAGGCACGCTTGTGTACGGAAAACGATCTTTAGTCTCGATCAGACCCTATATATGAATCGGCATGCTCATTGGGACTTTTATCGCTGGTAATGTCGTTTACATAAATTGTTAAAGCAATGTTTACCCAGCTAAAGGCCATCTCCTAAAATAATAACCATAAAAATATGTACATAAGCAGATAGCTTACAACTGATAACACAATATAGGAGCGGTACAATGGAGCGGAATTTCTCTCTCTCTCTCTCTCTCTCTCTCTCTCTCTCTCTCTCTCTCCATGCCTTATTTAAAAGACCTAGCACTGCAAAACACTTACTGGGGTCCCCTAAGGCTCCAGGCAGTAAGCCACATTGGCTTCCTGTGTATATTTACTGTGGTATATTGCATTCACAGCTGCTCCCAGCATAAATCCTTGTCAAAATGTTTCTCTCTGGGGTTCAGGCCTATATAAAATCCTTAACACTTGGAGTCATGCTCAACAAATATCCCTATCTCCCCACTGGTTATAAAAAAAATTCATACAGTTTAGAGGGTTTAAAGCACAAGTCTTAAATAATCTACCGTGCCGAAACATAATGAGCCGGAGGTGGAAATGTAATTAAATTTCCTGGAAATATGTTTTCTAAACAATACCTTCTGTATCGTTCTAATACATTACTTGCCAATGTTTCCAGGCTCTGTCTTCCCTTGGGGTGATCTTGGTACCGACTGGGGCCTCGTGTAGAGGTCTGCGAACATGGTCTATTCTGTTTAGCGCATTTAGGCCTGTATTCAGAGGACGTACCGGACGTATAACATATACGTCCGGTGTTTAGAGATTTTTACTATTGCGCATGTGTGGTCATTTTTTTTACATAATCTACGTATCTTTTTCTTACGTAGATTGCGTAAATGCGGTCTTTCTATCCCTGTCCCACAGTAATCCTAACATTCCCCTTCTCTAGCATCCTAACCTTAATTCTTTATGTCCCGCAGCCTAATATTAACATTCCCCTTCTAGCAGCCTAACCCTAACCTTCCCCTTCTAGCAGCCTAACCCTAACCTTCCCCTTTAGCAGCCTAACCCTAACCTTCCCCTTCTAGCAGCCTAACCCTAACCTTTCCCTTCTAGAAGCCTAACCCTAACCTTCCCCTTCTAGCAGCCTAACCCTAACCTTCTCCTTCTAGCAGCCTAATCCTAACCTTCCCCTTTTAGCAGCCTAACCCTAACCTTCTCCTTCTAGCAGCCTAACCTTACCATTCCTCTTCCAGCAGCCTAACCTTAACACCTCCTGCCCTGCAGTCTAATCCTAACTTTCCCCTTCCAACAGCCTAACCTTAACTCACCCTGTCTCCCAGCTGCCATTTAAGCAGTTTGTGCTGTCTTAGGCTGCCAGCCTCTGACAGCTGCCTGTGCATGTGCAGAGGAGTCACTGGCACTGAGCCCACCCCAGAAAGTGCAAAGGCACCCCCTCCATGACAGGATTATGTCAATAACGATTCCTTACCGAAATTAAGTTATGTGATCTGCCAAATTATATGCACTACTGATATATTCACACCGAGGGGCTGATCCAGAGAGTTTGGAATAACGGCAACAAGAGGTACAAATTTTCACCTTGGAAAAACTATACTGATCATTGAACATACTGAAAAAGCCAACCTAACCTCTCCCCTGCCCCTCCCCCCCACACTCTCACCCTATCGCTCGCCCTCATCTTCCCCTATCTATTTTATGACATCACTCTCTCACTTCCTTTTCCTTTCTTCCCTATTTCCGCACTCTGGCTCTGATCACACATCCAAATGCATTGTATCTAAGTTTAAACTCCAAAAGAAGGTGTCTAAAGAGACACCTGGGTTGATAGGTATAATAAAGAAATAGCACTTGTTGGTGGGGGGTGGAGTCTTACCTACTCACCTATAAACTATAGACAAAAAGGAGGAAAAACCATAGCGCTGTATAGGGAAATTATATAGAAAAATGTAAACTCACCAATATATAAATATATAAATATAAAATATCCAAAAATCGAGCCCCTTACTTCATACCCTCTTGTCCCCCTCTGCTACACTTTTACCCCGTCCCCACCTAGTGGCTCCCTCTCATCCTCTCACTGCGCTCTACCCCCTGCCCCCTGATCTTCCAAGCTTGACGCCTCGCATTTTGCCTTGCGTTCTGTGCTTGCTACACTTATTGTAATTTTGTGATATTTTTATATTCATATTGTATTTATTATGTACTATGCTGTCCCTGTATGTCTGCTCTGTATTTTGTTGTATTTTGTACTGCGCTGCGGACACCTTGTGGCACCTTATAAATAAACAAAAATAATAATAATAATAATAATAATAATACCCTGGTATTACAACTGATGCGTTGAAACCCTTGAATTCACGTTATGTGCAGAGTGTAACAATCCAAACCTGTTAGGGATGTGGATGTCCCAATGTTCGTAAAGGTGGTGGATAGATTGCAATTAAGGGTAGATCCAGGTAAAGCGTCATACGGTTCCCAGTCCCAATATGGTAATCGGAGAGATATAGTACTCACTGCTCATATGGTCAAAGTATAAGACAGGCGGTCCAGGGACCGAGAAATCTCTTTCAGGGGATAAGCGATGGTAATGAACGGTACGGAGGCCACCCGCCGTTCGTTTTCCTATGGACCGAAGACCACCAAAAACATCAAGAATGAGTTCATCAGCTGTGTTACCCGTCACTGACGCGTTTCGTCTTGTCAAAAGACTTTTTCAAAGCAGAGCCAGCTGTATACACCTTTTTATTGTTGAATCATTGTGTTGTATGGTTTTTATTTATCTCATAACAATAATTTGTATTGATTTTATTGCTGCTCGATTTTTGGGATATTTTCGACATTGGTGAATTTACATATTTCTATATAATTTCCCTATACAGCGCTGTGATTTTTCCTTCTTTTTGTCTCAGTTTAAACTCCCTCCCACACCACTCCCGTTTTTTAAGACACTTAAGATCGCCATAGGGCTTCCCCAACTTCCAGTGCGTCTTTTCCTTATTAAGAAGAGGTTCCTTCACTGCGCCCTCCCAGGCTCATTTAAAAACTTCCCCCATCCACTCTTCTTAAAAATGTCCCAAGGCTGCACGCCTCTTCTTCCTTTAAAAACTATGCGCGGTCTTTAACTACGTAAGCACGAGGTTGAAATCTGTACCTAAGTACTACGTATATTGCGTAATCACTATGGGCCGAATCCAGACTTAAGCTCCCTTCAAGTACGGTCGTGTAGCGTAGATATGCAATCATAAGTATAATGCATCCCCCGGGCACTCCCCTCGTACCAAACCCTGCCTTAACTTTTCCTTGCGTATCTGCGGTCGCCTTGTCGTACGTAACTGCCTAACCCCGCCCGTACTGTACCATTTACATGCCTCCCTCCGCCCACAATTGCGTATATTCAGCTTTGTAGTGATGTCACATCCTATCATACAGAATTATGATGAGTGTGCATGTGCAGTGCGTTCCCACAGCCAGATTTACACATGCCACGTGTGTAAATTGTCTGTAATTGTCTATAATGTTTACTTACAATGCAACAGTATTATGTATGTACAGAGATAGCAGATGTGTCATTTTAACACCACTATTCAAATAGATGGGTGTAGAGCAATCTATTCCCTAATTGCTGTCTTTACTTGGAGTGTGGGTCCCCGTAGTGAACGGCCGTATTTCGATAGGGCCGTTCGTTCCCAGCCAGTCCCGAACTGACTGGGATATAGATTGCTTACGCCTCGATGGCATAGTAATCAATCCCCAGAGCACCGAACCGAACTGTAAGTAACCCCACATACTAACCCTAAGTCACCCCCCCCT
>WWET01002400.1:127155-140934 GCA_011038615.1 Limnodynastes dumerilii
ATGACGTTGGGTGACCTAAGGTCACCACAACGTCATTGCGCAGCACGCACCGCGGGGAGACAGCCGGAGGCAGAGCTGTGGGGAAGAGAGCCAGACACAGGGACCGCCGGAGGGACAGCAAAGGTAAGTTAAATGTAGGATTTATTTTTTATTTTTTTTTAGCACAAAAAATGTGCTGAAAAACTTGGCTTATTCTCGAGTATATACGGTAATAACCAATTCAGTTAGAACAAAATCTACCAAACCATTAGTTTTATAAGAAATATATCCAAAAAGAGTTTGACCTCACTGTAATCTCCTATATTATACGTGCTGCCCACTTCATCTTAAAGCTTTCATCTACGTGTCTCCCCACTCTGTCTTCAGCTTCTTCTTCCTACTTCACTTCGCCCCAACTCACTCTGCCAATATTAGCAACTGTCCATTTTCCCAGCTGTTTCCACCCCCAGTCTACTTTTTCCCCTTCTAACACTTAAATTACCTCTGGTCAGCATTCAGCACTTTAGCGGTGAATCTCTCTCAACACTCGATACCTCTAGTCAGCATTCAGCACTTTAGCGGTAAATCTCTCTCAACACTCGATACCTCTAGCCAGCATTCAGCACTTTAGCGGTGAATCTCTCAGCACTCGGCACCTCTGGTCAGCATTCAGCACTTTAGCGATGAATCTCTCAGCACTCGGTACCTCTGGTCAGCATTCAGCACTTTAGCGATGAATCTCTCAGCACTCGGTACCTCTGGTCAGCATTCAGCACTTTAGCGGTTAATCTCTCTCACTTGGTACATCTCTATTCTCTCCTGAACATGCACATCTCACCGCTTTTCCTTAGTTTCTCTGTCACCTTAGCTCTACACCACCACCAACCAACTGCCACTTCTAACAGACCTCATTGCTTCTTCCTCTCACTCAAACTTTTTAGAGCTGCTTCGCGCTACCTAGCGCGTCCCTGTCAGCTGGTGGTTGCTTAGCGACCACCTGCATACCACCCAAGGTACCACAGCAGTCAGTGCACCATTCTGAATAACCCCCGTTTTGGGGTATTACATTCTTCACCACTAAAATGTTGCTTGTCCTCATGCAACTTATCCATTACTTGGATGTAAATAAATACAACTATTCACAGTAAAACAGATTAGAAAATAAACATTTTGTAACAAAATCAAAAGATGAGTATGAACATATCCTCAAATTCTCGGTACTGTAAAGGTAATATACACCTTTGGTGCTCCGTTCTGACCTTCTGACTGTTAAGTCAGGTTTATTATTTTGAAACGAGCCTGGAGCAGAAAGGAGATCAGTTCCACTCTCTGTAGACCTCACTGCTAAGGGTTTCAGAGCTGCACTATCTATTAGGCACAAGGGAACCGGGCCACACATAAAAGTTAGCAACTCTATGGGGTCATGAAATGGGACACTTTCAAAATATCTCCAACCTTTATCGCCAACCTGCAAAAGTGTAGGCCATACACCCGCATTGCCTTTCTCTTGTTGTTTGTGAGCGGTCTCCTTTTTCCTCTTAGAGAATGTGACACCCGACATGTTCTAAAACATGTGTGGTCTCTCTCCTTTAGCTGCCCAGCGTGGCTTTTGTCTAACTTGAGCAATTGGATCAGATGGATAATAAGCTGCACATTTCTGAGCTGGTGGAATAACAGCCGTAGAACAGTTGGATGGTAATGGCTGGTAGGGATTGATAACTGGATTGGGCGTGGCCCTGACGATGGTAATCCTCCGCATATACTGTTTGGTCAAATGAGCCTGTCTTTCTTCTTTATGCTGTGATAGGGCAACATACAAAGGCTTGATGGCTACGATTCGCCCATTCATTTCGGTGATTGCCTTAGTTGCCTCTTCGGGTGATGAAAAGCAGACAAAGCCAAATACTTTGCTGCGTCCATCTTCCATCATAATCTTAGCACTGGTGATCTTACCAAAGGGTGAAAATTCTTTGCACAATCTCTCATCATCAATACCAACATCAAGGTTTTTAACATAGAGATTGACACCCTGATACCTGGTGATTCTATTCTGCTTTATTTGTTCAAACATTCGTTTGAGCTCTATTTGTCTCACCACCCTCTTCTGGGTTTGTCCTACATAAAGGGCCTTCTCATTCATAACCTTGCCATTCATTTCATCCACAGCTTTTTGTGCATCCTCATGCCTCTCAAAACGGACAAAACCAAATCCTTTAGACTTTCCGCTTTCGTCAGTCATAACTTTAACACTGAGGGTGGGTTCATATTTGCCAAATATTTCCTTAAGGTGTTCATCATTCATGTCTTCCTCAAAGTTTTTGATATAAATATTGGTGAACTCTTTGGCTCTGGCAGCAAGTTTGGCTTCTCGCTCTTTACGTGATTTAAAAGGACCCACAAATATTTTGAGGCCATTTAAAAGCATACCGTTCATTTTATCGATGGTCCTCTCTGCAGCTTCCTGAGCCGTAAAATGTTCGAATCTATAGCTCTTTGATCCATTTTCATCAGACGCCACCTTGTAAGAAAGGATATTTCCAAAAGCAGAAAACGTATCATACAGATCTTTGTTATCCATAGATTTATCTAGATTTTTAATGAAGAGGTTTCCAACTCCTCTTTTCCACAGAAATGGGTCTCGCTGGGACAACTTCGGCTACAATGGACCTATTGTTGGTTTTCTTCTCAAGGGTCGGTCCCTCGCCTCGGGATCTCTTTGTTTAAAGGGTGGAAGACAACAATTTCGTTCCATATATCCACTTCACTTGCAACCCCTGCAGATAGGCCTTCCCTGCAAATAAAATTGATCGGTGGGACATCGACCCGACTCTCTTGGAACACTCCAACGTGACCAATTTCTTACGCCATGTTCCTGATGCCATTCCTTGCATCGGGCTCCACTTGACTCCTTACGGAGTTCCTCTAATTTCTGTCCCATCCTGGATAGATTTAGGGTTAGTTCTGTAAGCCGCTTATCGATAGCCCCGATCGGATCCATCCCAGCTGGTGCCTGAGCCTGTTGAGTAACCACTGCCTTAGAATCCAGGATATCCGCTCCCTTATAACCGACTTGGTTTCACGGAAAGCTTCATCATCAAGTTTTTCTACATCTGTGTCTTCCTCTGTATCATCACCTTGGTTAAGTCCCAAAATTTGTCTTTTTAAACTCAGAGAAAGACCCATCCGGCTGTTGGCGCTTCCACATACTAAGTTGGGAGCAAACTGCTTCACCTTGAGCTCCCTCAATGAACAAGTCAATTAAAGTCGCGTCAGCTTGTTGGACCTCACGGTGATCCAATGCTTGCACTTCCTTCATGGCCTCCTGTAACGCTAAGGCGTACTCCCGTAGTGTTTCATTAGGCCATTGTTTCCTTGCATAAAGGCGACTTTTCAGTTTGGAGACAGTCCTGGAATCGAAAATTCCCACCAATTTCATAAATATGTCGTCCACTGTTCCTCTCTCCACATCCGGCCATGCCTTTACCTCAGTGCAGATCCTTTTAACTGTCCCATCAAAACCTCTGTCAATGGGTATAACCGGTACATCGACAGAATGTTATCCCGGAAATCCTTAAAGGTGCTTGCACCCAAAGTGTGCGCATTCCCAGAGTACATAGGCAACCACAGTGCTCTGACGTAATACGGCATCGTAATTGGTGATGCTTTTGCCATAGTCGGATTTCCTTGGCTAGGTGATGCCTCTGCTGACAGTGGAGATCTCTGACCAGGCGAAGCAGGCAGCAATCTCCGACTTGTAGATGTGGAAGTCTGGGGTTTTGACATTTTGTATTTTATAACTATAATTTGGTTCAGATCCTGTTCATGGACACCAAAATTGTAATGCTATATTATTACTTGTCATACTCTGTATGTCACAGATTTAAATAGGGTGTTTTCAAAGTGATGAAGTAAATATTCTTCTGTAGTAAAGACTGACAACAGTTTGGCCGGTAAAATTACTTCTTTACTGTTAGCATCCAATTGAATCTTGACTCTCTAAGAATAAAGTTCTTGTTCGCATTCACAAAATATATATATGTATAACAATAGTAAGTAATCCCTTTTTTATTGTTCAACAGGAAATTAGCATTGAAAAATACAGTCATGTATTTAATTTAATCTAGACAAATGAACATTTTCAATCACTATAACCATGCCTTTACTTTACATTAGTTATAGAGTAGATTTTAACAATTACAATCAAGCAATTACTTTAAATTAGTTATCAGAACCGTTTTAACAATAACAATCATGTAATTATTTTAAATAAATTAATAAATAGTTTCCAAAATTAATAAACATTCATTTACTCTAAAGCAAACTTAAAGAGAGTTTTAAACAATTATTAATAGAATTAGCATTTTCATTTTATAAGTTTTGGATAGAAAAGGCAAAACTATCACAGCTCATAGATTAAAGAGACAACCTAACAATTTCTTACTATTGTTACAATGTACCACAAACCAATTATGTATAAAAACCATAGAATTTCTTGCATGAGGAAAAGTAACAACTTAATAACCAATTCAGTTAGAATAAAATCTACCAAACCATTAGTTTTATAAGAAATGTATCCAAAAAGAGTTTGACCTCACTGTAATCTCCTATATTATACGTGCTGCCCACTTAATCTTAAAGCTTTCATCTATGTGTCTCCTCACTATTTCTTCAGCTTCTTCTTCCTACTTCACTCCACCCCAACTCACTCTGCCAATATTAGCAACTGTCCCTTTTCCCAGCTGTTTCCGCCGCCAATCTACTTTTTCCCCTTCTAACCTTGAAATTTGCTGTTCCCACTGCTCTCCCCTTTACCACAATAGTTCTCCCCGTTCACTTGAACGAGCAGTGCACAACAAGTGTTCTCCTGTCACCCGGCACTTTAGTGATGAGTCTCTCTTTCTCAGTACTTGGAACGTTATGGCAGTATCTTTAATCAGCAGTCGGCACTTTAGCAGTGAACCTCACTCAGGATTCAGGACTTTTGGTCAGCATTCAGCACTTTAGCAATGAATCCCTCTTAGCACTCAGCACCTCTGGTCAGCATTCAGCACTTTAGCGATGAATCTCTCTCAGCACTTTAGTGATGAATCTCTCTCAGCACTCGTCACCTCTGGTCAGCATTCAGTACTTTAGCGATGAATCTCTCTCAGCACTTTAGTGGTGAATCTCTCTTAGCACTTTAGCGATGAATCTCTCTCAGCACTTTAGTGCTGACTCGGTACTCGGTACCTCTGGTCAGCATTTAGCACTTTAGCGATGAATCACTCAGCACTCTGTACCTCTGGTCAGCATTCAGCACTTTAGCGATGAATCTCTCAGCACTCGATACCTCTAGTCAGCATTCAGCACTTTAGCGATGAATCTCTCAGCACTCAGTACCTCTCACTTCACTCCTGAACATGCACATCTCACCGCTTTTCCTTAGTTTCTCTGTCACCTTAGCTGTACACCACCACCAACCAACTGCCACTTCTAACAGACCTTCACTTAACTTCCTCTCACTCAAACTTTTTAGAGCTGCCTAGCACTACCTAGTGTGTCCCTGTCAGCTGGTGGTTGCTTAACGACCACCCGTATGCCACCTCCGCAATCCTCCAATTCCCCCTCACGCTAACTGCACCCAAGGTACCACAGCAGTCAGTGCACCACTCGGAATAGCCCCCCGTTTTGGGGTATTATATGTGTGGCTGCTACGAGAGGCGGTAGAGAAGGGGGCCTGCTGACAGAGGCTGAACAGCGCTCGGTACGCCATGTAATGAGCTGTTTTAAGTTGTTAGCCTGTGACAGCTTCTATCAGGCAGCGGTCCCACCACCAGTCCCATCTGGCTCTGCCTAGTCCCACTCATTCAGATTTAGGCCCCGCTTCCAAGCTATGGGGCCGAGGCTGTCACCTAATGCCTCTGCTCACAATAAAATGTGGCAAGATTACCAAAAAGAGGTTTCTGCCAAATTCTTAAACTAGCCTCCTGGGTTTACCACACCTCCTTTCACAAGCAGCATCACTTTAACCTCAAGGTCCCACTCTTAGGGCCTCATTTACTAAAGTCGTTTTTGCAAAATCTCCCAAAGTCCCGGGACTTTAGCTGGTTTTTTTTAGATCGCTGAATTTACTAAAGCCAAAGTCCCGGGACTTTGGGCTTTTTCAAAACAAATTCGACCTACATCGGTGTACCCTCCCTGTCCTGACTTTTGTAATGCTTCATAAACACGACTCATTTACTAAAGGAATTTTAACAAAATCGCCTGTAGTACGCGCCGTGACCGATTAAAAAAAAATCGCCTCCCGTGAGAGGCGCTTTCCAAGAAAGCGCCTCACACTTTAATAGAAAAACACATCAACATAGTTGATGTGTTTTTCACTAAGTAATAAAAAGAAAAACCTTTTCCTATCACTTATTCTGCCGATGCATATACTACTATAATGAAAAGCAGGGCCATGTGTTTGTGTACGTGCCACGTGTTTGTGTATGTGCCATGTGTTTGTGGCCATGCTAATCCTTATAGTAGTATAAGCAGCAGCCTGACAAGTGATTGTAATTTTTATGTTAAAGTGTAATGTGTATATGTAAAATATTAAAAAGTACATACATGACCCTTACAATACTAAATAAACTTCCATTAAGTGTAAAAACCTTGTTAAAAATGTGTAAAACATGTCCCTTTGTGTGTCGCTATGTTAAAATGGTGGCCAGCATCCTAAGATGTCCCCTATAGTGTAGTGTAAATGTGTGTTGTGGTATTGAAGTAAATAAAATGTAGCGACTCCCCGTTTAGCAGTCATGTGTCTTGGGATGACGTGCTAGGATGGTCACCTTCTTTGGATGTTTCTTGGTGCAGGAGGATGGATGTGACTTGTCACCTTGATTGGAGACCTTCTCCAGGTGCTGTCATCAGGTCTTCGGCCTCTTCTGGCCCTTTCAGCGATGGAACCCCTTCTTCTTCTTCCGTGGCCCCGCTCCTAATGACTGCTTCGCTTATAGGGAAAATGACATCAGAAACATTATGGGGCTCTAGTGTTTCTGATGTCATTTTCCCTATAAAACACTTTAACACTTTAACATGGACATTACTATCACTTATCAGGCTGTTGCTTATACTACTATAAGGATTAGCATGACCACAAACACATGGCCATACTTTTCATTATAGCAGTATAGGCGTTGGCAGGATAAGTGATAGCGATTTTACCATTTAAAAATCGAACAACATTGACGGCGATTCCACATCGATGTGAAAAATTCTGGCATTAGTAAATACTGCAAATTTTTCAAAAACAATCGCTGCAAAATCGCATCGATTATGATCAATGTGAAATCGCTGTCAAACCTCGACTTTAGTAAATGAGGCCCTTAGTATCTCAGCCCATCTCCTGCATTGCTCTACTCCCTCCCTGTCTTCATTAGCAGACGGAAGCCTGCTCGACACCACTGCATCTAAGGATGCCTGATCGACAGTGACACCCGCTCTCGCACTCTATTGTGACACCTACTGGAGACTTCTAGACTCGAGACTGTGATGACTGTGAGAGAGAGAGAGAGAGAGAGAGAGAGAGAGAGAGAGGGAAAGTTTTAAAGATATACTGAAGATTTTCCAAATATAACATGCATATTCTCACTACTAAAGTTTATGTTTAATTATTATATATATTTTAAACTTTATTATTATTACATTAATATTATTATTATTATTATTATTATTATTATTAATAATAATAATAATAATAATAACAACTAACAAATTATCTAAGTGGTCTAAGGCCAATTATAGCCAACCATTTTGAGTTACATAATTAATTGTCCTCAGAAATTTGAATTAATTCCCCCCTTTGTTCTGAAAGTACAGTGCAAAATGTAATTGTAATAATGTTTTAGTAATAAAAAGTCAATTACTTATATTTGTGTTACAATTCTAATGGCTTTATTGTTGAGCTGTGCGAGTGAATGCCCTTTAAGGTAATTTGGCTGGGTTATGCAATTACAAGTAAATGCATTCATTTGCTTCACATTTTGTCTTGTATAAATAATTGTCCTGCATAATGGATCAGATTTTCTACCTTAAGGTTTCTATGGGAATAATTTATTAGATTAAGCTTATTTTTTTTTTATTAATAGACTTGGTCAAGTCTTCACCTATAAAATATTAATTAATGGACCCGAAACAATGATCGAAACAGAAAACACTCGCTGTAACCACACATCCAGTTTACCTCTCCCCTCCATGGTCAGACGCTGTCAGACTTTTTAAGGGACCGTTAACTTTCTGACTCGTTTGAGCTTAAAATTACTGGGCAACAAGCAGCGACGGCTGGCACCTGAATTTCCAAGGCCATCCTAAGGATTTAGCTCTGTGCTGGAATCCTGTACTGCATGCGCACACCGTATTGTAACGCAGACGTTTTTCAAGAGCAGAGAGTGGAAAACGCAGGATGGAAGTCGCAAAATCAATTTATAGGTAAATGTAAACAGGTGCATGAAAGGCAGGGGGTTAATCTGCTTGCCACAGAAACAAAGGGAAAAATATCCCCAGCACACTGCCATAAACCAGTAACAGTCTATACTGTTCCATCTGTAAAATAAAACACAGAAATGTCCGTTACACATATTTGCGCAAATATATGATAAGCCACCAGCCACGGACAAGGCCTTTCTGCATATGGTGGTCCTAACTCTAACAATGAGAGTCCCAATATTGGGTCACATATATATGCTTTTAAATTGAGAGCCAAACTTACCTAAGGAGACACCCTTTAAGGTCTCCAAAATGGCTGCTGTGGAACAACTCCCCCTCTCAGCTGCTGCTCCCAGACATGCCCACAAACAGTACAAACACAGAATGGAAGTTGCTCAATCAATTTATAGGTAAATGTAAACAGGTGCATGAAAGGCCGGGGGGTAATCTGCTAGCCACAGAAACAAAGGGAAAAATTGCCCCAGCAACACTGCCATAAACCAGTAACAGACTATACCATTCTATCTGTAAAATAAAACACAGAAATGTTTAAGGGTCCACACTGTATAGTATGCTTTGGAAGAGGAAGTCAGGCACTGTAGTGGGAGGCCTGGAGATCTGCAGTTTGTGGGTCTATTTTCAGAGGGAGGCCTGGGACTAGAGTGCCATTAGCCCCATTATTAATCTGGGCCTGGGAAAACTTCCACATTATTCTGAATCTGGTCTAATGACTAAAACCGGCCACACACTATGCAATTTTCTCAGGCAGCAGAGATAACATTTTGTGTCTGGATTCACAGTTGTATAGTTTTTGTCTTACGTACGTTGTTTTACGTACGTAGTTTACGTAAGACGAAAACTACGTAACTGTGAATCCGGACCTTGATCACCAGAGTTTGAAAATAAATGGAAAACAGGAAAAAAGTTACAACTGGGAAAAAAATATGCAGAATTTCAGTGAGAGTCAAATAAGTTCACAGATACTGACCAGATTTACTTTTCAACTGTTATTTAAACATCACTTCTCATTGTACTTTTTGCCTCCCCTCCGAGTCAACATGGTTCTCCTTAAGAGTAAATTGCCACCTCCGATTTTCAAACTCTGGATCCAGTCCCGGGTCTTTCCACGGTGTCCGCCCACTGAGTAATAATCTGAGCTATCTCTTTGCAGGCTTCTATTGGCCCTAATTAGAAGGTTTGTGTAGACTGAGCTATCTGATTTTCAGGTCAGGGTGTTATTGGACCATTTTGTAGACAAATCGGTCCATGTAATAAACTACTTGATAATCTACATGATAAAAGGCTAATTGCATTTTACGATACCGCTTTAGACAGTGCAATGGTCTCTTTTTCGAAAGAACGTCAATTGGCTGTGAAATGGCAATTGCCGGTAACTGTTGCTAGTCATTTTCGATTGCGGTGCTGGTGCAGCTTCCGAAATATTTCTATTTCGAAAAGGTAAGGCTTCCTTTATCCCTATACTAAACCCTTCCGTAACCCTCTATTTCCCACAGCATAACACTAACCTTTTATTTTTTTAGCCCTAACCCCCCATGTCCTACAGCCTAACCCTTACCTTCCCCTTCAGCCCTAACCCTCCTTTCATAAGCACTAACCCTAACTCTTCTTTCTTAAATCCTAACCCTAACCTCAGATGTCCCAGTTTAATCCCTCATTGGCGAACATTTCGAACATGATACAGCCACCATTTAGCTGGCGGCTGTGTAATGTTTGAAATAGGGCTGCCCGGACTGACAACCGTGTCCCCCAATATCTAGTGTAGCTAATGAAAAATGGACCTTCAGTCAGGGGTGGATTGGGAACTTAAAGTGGCCTTGGAAAAAAATATCTGCAAGAGGCGACGTGTGGGTGGGATCAACTATTGGTGGGGTCCAAAAACATGTAAACTGGATTAGTACAGAATAAACCTACTGACAAGTATTTCACATTCCAGTAAAGAGATTTATAGTGACCTCTGTGCAATGCAGGTAGTCACTGCCACCCAAGTGTCTACCACCCGAAACATACAGCATCTTAGTGACTACGGGCCTGATCCAGACCTAGCGACGGCAGATGTTGCCCGACGTCGCTACGGCAACGCACGATCGTGGATCGGGCGTCCTTAGCAGCGCCGTAGGGACGCTGGAGGGGACGTCCTCCAGCGTCCCCTACGTTCAGGTTAGTGTAGGTGGGCAGGGGGAGGTAGTTAAATGAGGGTGGGAGGGCAGGCTAAGCGGCCATACGCTCCTGTGCGAGCGTATGGCCCCTTCCTTACGCTGGCTGAAGTTAGGGTAGCCTTCAGCTGGCGTAAGGAAGGGGCCATACGGCCGCACAGGGTGAGTGTCTGTCAAAATGAACGCCGACACGCTGTGCTTTAGTAAGCACAGCGCATCGGCGTAGGTCTGGATCAGGCCCTACCTTCCAATATATACAACATCCTAGTGACCATAACCACCCAATACATACAGCATCCTAGTGACTACCTTCCAATATATACAGAATCCTAGTGACTACCACCCAAAATATACAGCATCCTAGTGACCACAAGCCAATACATACAACATCCTAATGATCTCCGTTCTATACAGACATCATTTTAGCAACCATCAACCATGACAGTCAACATCCTAGTCTTTTTCAATAAAAAATAAGCTGCTGAGTGGCCTCCAGAGGTCACCGGCCTACTGGGAAATTTCCCTGTAAGTCCTAGGACAATCCGGCCCTGCCTTCAGTTATTATATATTATTTTAGTCAGACTGACAGAGTTGCCTGAAGATAACAAACCCCCTTTTTAAAAACAAGTTAATAAACAGTTAATAAGTGTTTGGTAGGGAAATTGAGGGATAATGCTGTAAGCCTGGGTTAGTGTGTATTATAATGTGAGGCAATAGGTGGAAAGGAGGTGGTTTGAATAATTATTGGAAGCAGAGGAAGTTATTCCTCTTTTTAATTGTGAAGCCTCTCTCTCTGATACCTGTGATATTGTTTGTGTTTTACCTAGGTTTAGTTCCAAGCTTAAGATGTTGATGGTCATTTTGTACCCCACTTTCCTACATGGTTTAATCCCATTAGGGAAAATGGCTGCCATGAGGCACTAAAAAGTTCTGCAGGGGTAGGTACAGGGTTGACGGCTTTCTATTTCTTCCCTCTGGGAGATCTTAGAGGGAAGAGATAGATGCTAGCATGTGGACAGAGTTTGATTACATAATTTATGCAAATCACAAAATCAAGCCCCACCCCCAGTCCATCAATGCTTTTAGTCCTAGTGTTACTAGGGATAGGGATGGGGCTTAATGAGAAAAATGACATCGTCAAGTCCCTCCCAATCACTAGTAGTACTAGGATTCATAGTATTCAGAGACAGGGGGCGGGACTCGAGGCCACGATTTGCATTATATTTGCATACATTACTGAGGGGCCACAGATTGCTGCCCCTGATGTTGAGATGGTAGCAGCTGTAGGCCTCCACCTGTGTGCGGGGCTTCCTGAGCTCTGGGGACTTAGTCAACCGCCTAACCTGTCAATGTCTAGGGTCACTTCAGAAGATGACGCACACATAGATAGCTCATTGTTAGGTCATCCCTCCAAATATCGTGTTTGGTGGTCAAACACAGAATTCAGGTTCCGTCTTAAGGAATTAGATCCAGAATGATGAAATGTGGCAATTTATCAAACATACTATGTATGGACCGGATTCACAACAACGCATTTTTATACTTACGTGCCTAGATATCCGTGCAATCTACGTATAGTAGCTAAACACGTAAAATGATGCTCGTATGATGTTTAAAACTTAGATAAGAATCCGGTCCATGGACTTTAGTATTGCACAATGATCCACTAACTCTCAGTAACCGGAACTCCAACCGCAGTGGCAGCGGACTTCTGGAACCGGCTCAATGGGCCTGATCCAGACCTATGCTTGCCGGAGTTAAAACGTCGGGCGCAAGTGTAAGATCGGCTGAAAAACCGATCTGCGCATGCGTCGGACAGATGTTGCCATAGCTACGCCGGCCAACATCCGTAGCAGCAGCGTAGCAATGCTGGAGGTGGTGTTTGCGTTGCAACGCAGACGTCCCAGCATATTAACACTCGCTTACGCCGGCTGAAGTTAGGGTAGCCTTCAGCCGGCGTAAGTGAGTGTTAATTTGTTAGGACAAGGGGGAGTGTTGGGGGGTGTGCTGCGATGTTACGCTGAGTGTTAGAACGCTCAGTGTAACATCGTAGCTCTGGATCAGGTCCAATGTCATTAAAGAATAAATTCTATTAAAAAGCTACTAAAATATATGCACCCCAACTTTTAACTCTACTTTCCCAACTGCGCCTGTTGCAATACCGTAGTTTCGGGTCCATGGGCTAAGTGGAGCTTCCATACTGTACAGCTGCTGTATACCCTACTACAGGATTCTCAGTCGTTGTTGTTCTCCATCTCGTCACAAGATGTCTCTATTCAATAAAACAACGTGATATTCATTCAGCTTAAAGTCATTCAGGAGATCGATGCTCACATTTTCCATTTCAACAAAATTAGTTTATTTTCATAGATGGTTATTATTACTCTTATTGCAATGAAATTGTAAGTATTTTTTATTTTATTTTTTTTTAATAATGAAACTTCCTGACTTCTAGTAAGAGTCAGCATTAAATATATTGGCTAATATTGATCATTTAATCCTGGCTGCATCACGAATTAGTCAGTTTATTATATGATCCAAATACTTTTTTAAGACTATAATTGTACTAGTAATGAGAATATGATATGTGTGTATAAGAGATAGGAGAAATACATTAACTAGTTTAGGATTTCATTGAGATTTCTGAAATTTTACCTATAAGAAAAGCATTTTATATATGCTGAAAGGCTGAATCCAGACGTAAGTGCTTGAAATGAGTTACACCTGGGCTAAACCATGTTGATTTCAGGGGGAGTCAAGGTAATACCGCGTTCACATTACCACTGCCTAAAAAGCTGGCTTTTTAGGCAGTGGGCAGAATTTCAAAGTGGTGCGTTCAGACTTAGCTGAAAGCACCGGCTTTTTTTTTTTTTAGAAGCAGGGAAAATAGCTGGCTTTTTAGCTCAATCTGAATGCAAAAAGCCGGCTATTGAAAAAGCCGGCAAAAACTCTTCTTTTTAGCCGGGTCTAAAACCCGGCTAGAGAGACCCGGGGTTTGCGTTCAGATTGCCAAAAAAAGCCGGGGTTTTCATGAAACCCGGTAATTTCATGAAAACCCCGGCTTTTAGGTGGTAATCTGAACGGGGTATAATTGTATTCTTTGCATGCAGGGATATATCTTTGAATTGCTTACTGCACACAGATACTGACCAGCGTTACTATCACACTGTTATTTAGA
>WWET01002400.1:140951-158067 GCA_011038615.1 Limnodynastes dumerilii
TTTTTATTATGTACCTAGTAAACTTAAGATTTTAAGACTCCAAGGTCTAACATCATTTTTATCTGTTTACTGATCCATATATTTTCTCTCTTTTATCCTATGCAATAACGCTGATGAGAGATTGAACTACAGTGGACATTTTATTCTTGGGGATACATTGTGGACTGACATTTCACCTGTATGCCGCTTTCCCTATGAACATTCATGGTTTCTATACATAAACGTTTTTTACCATTACAGACTTTTATCCAGCGCTGTATATTTTACCCATATTTAGCTTAATTTGTTTATTAGCATTAGAGATGTTATGGACACTCTAGGGTAAATGATCTGCCGCAGGTTTTTATGTAGCGCTTTTTAAGATTCCTACCCCCTGTTTTTATCATTGGTGGATTTATCTGCTTGAGGTCAATATTAGTCTTATACCGTGTTCAGATTGCCACTGCCTAAAAAGCCAGCTTTTTAAGCAGGGGGCAGAAATTTGAAAATTTCAAAGTGGTGCGTTCAGACTGAGCTGAAAGCACCGACTTTTTTTATTTTTTTTATTATTATTTTTTTTTCGAAGCCGGGAGCAGGGAATAAAGCCGGCTTTTTAGCTCAATCTGAACGCAAAAAGCCGGCTATTGAAAAAGCCGTCAAAAACCCTTCTTTTTAGCCGGTTCTAAGACCCGGCTAGAGAGACCCGGGGTTTGCGTTCAGATTGCCAAAAAAAGCCGGGGTTTTCATGAAACCCGGTAATTTCATGAAAACCCCGGCTTTTAGGTGGTAATCTGAACGGGGTATAATTGTATTCTTTGCATGCAGGGATATATCTTTGAATTGCTTACTGCACACAGATACTGACCAGCGTTACTATCACACTGTTATTTAGACTCGGGATAGGAAACATCACCTATCAACTGTAATACTCTTTGCAACAGATGAAATATGACTCCCCTGCAATCAACATGGTTTAGCCCAGTAGTAACTAATTTCAAGCACTGACTTAAGTCTAGTTCCAGTCCATAGTTGATGAGGTTGAAAAAAGACACCAGTCCATCAAGTTCAACCTGTTATGAATCTTTATAACTGAAGTTAATTCAAAATGTTCAATAGAAGGTCCCAGGTTAACTTGTAAAACCTTCTTAAGGCCACATATTAAAAGCCATTTTTCTCCCCCCATGGTGGGGGATGAAGACCATATACATAAAAAAAGAACAAAATATGCAGATGTTATTTATTACAAAAGTATTTCAACAAAAAATAAAACAAAAACTATTAAAAACGTAAAAATTTACGCCTAATTTAAAAAGGCAACATGTGAATCAAATCCGTATAATAGGTGAACAGTACCTAGAAGGATATGTCCCACTGGGAGAAAAAGCTGTGTTGAAGAAAGTCCCGGGATATGCTGTGTTCCTGCCTCCTTCGTGGTGGTTGCTGTCTCAAGTCCAGGTAACAGCCGCCGGATGTTTCTCCACTGACGCGTTTTGGGCTGGATCAGGCTGAATCCGCCATTTCTCAAAGAACTCCTTTGCTAGTCCAGTACTGATAGTGTAGCACAACCTCTGTTTCCGCAACTGCTGTGCGCTGACCAAACCTGGATTGACAAAGAAGTTATAATGAGAGAGACTCTGCCACATGGTCCAATCTAGTGGCGCAAATTCTGTCCAGGCACCTGGAGGCAAGGTGGCAGGGTACAGCACTGACGTGACGTCTTGATGTTGCGCAATGTATTCCTGGGAAAAGGTAAGTTTAATGCTTTTTAACAGAGCCCATCATCAGTAATAGCTATATTACTGGCTGGTTATCAGAGCCTTATAAATCCAAATCAAGGACCAGTCACTACAGAGGGGGGCAACTGAAGTGCCCCCCCTCCAGACTAGTCCCCGAAGCTCAGCGCTTCCATTGCCTCCAGTACTGTACTTCCGCCACTGGTCCAAACGTCACTCTCTTTTGCCCTGTGTCTCTTTAACCTCCTCTCTCTCTCTCTGTGTCTCTCTAACCTCCCTTCTTTCTCACCATGTGTCTCTCTAACCACCGCTCTCGTCCCCTGTGTCTTTCTAATCACCATTTGCTTTACCCCTTTGCCTTTTTAACCCCCACTCTCACATCATGTATCTCTCTAACCTCCACTCTATCTCCCCCTCTCTCTGTCCATGCAACTCCTGATTTTCTAAGCAGTGCAGTGCAAGTAAGTGCCACAGCAGGAGATCAACTGATGATGCAGTAGAGCTTGCTTATACTTCTTAGCAATCAGTTGCCAGGCATATGGAAGTTGAGTGGCTGAGCAAGTGATGTGAGCGCTGGCTTGTAAATTCTGCACCCACCACCAATGTTAGAGATAGCATGACATCACAGAACCAGGACCTGATCACTTGACTGCGATCTTAAAAAGAAGGCTAGGAAGTCACAGGTATAGGATATGGAGGCCTGGATACATACATACATCCATTGCCATGACACTGTGAAGTTAACAATGGTCACCAGCAACAATATACGTGATACTCAAATTATGCAATACTAGTTTATATTGTGCATATGTGGACTGAATACAATAGTAAGATAGATAATACCAATTAACTTGCTTTAAAAATGTTTATAACCTAATAAGGTTGGGAGTGCCGGCTCTGTTGCTGTTAGGGGTATATAGGTCGTATAACAAGCTTGGCTCCCTGGCCTCCCCTATGGGACTGGCTGCAGAAGTGCCGGCTTGTCCTATCCAGCTTGACAACAATCAAGATAGGGGCTCCTGGACACCTGCTGAACATTATCAAGCAATAATCACCAGCTGAAGCTAAGTAATGTTCATGAATTTTGCATATATTCTTAATAGATATCACTGCTGATTAAGAATTCTGTTGTTTTATCTCCTTTAGCTCCTGGTAGCTAAGTAACACTCTAGTTCAACTGGGAACAGGTAGCTAACATAGAGACTAATGCAATTTGGTTTGGGTAAGGAGTCTCAGTAGGAGGGCTCTTTATTTGTATACTGGAAGATTTTTACTTTCTTCCTTTAAACTAATGAAAAAAATCTAAATAAAATGTATGGTTAAAAAAATTGCAGGACATTTTATTGAAAATACTATGAAGAAAAATGTTACGATGTTTTTTGTTATGAGTGGATATGTTTAATGAGTAATGAATTGCTAAGAAAGGATCATATTCACTTAAGAATGATTTAAGTTCCTAATTATACGCAAAAAAGTAGCACAGCGACTCCCCTAACACGCCCCCAGTTTTCAGCTTCTTCACTGACTTACGAATGCCATAGGGCTACCTTATCTTTAAGTTTATAGTTAGCTAATTAAGAACGTTTCTGCCTAACAGCACCCAGATTTCCTCATTTAAATGGTTCCCTCCACCCATTCTTCTTATCTCCGTTCTTAAGTTTTCCCAGCACGCCCATTCATTCTTAAGTCATTACGAACCTTGAGGAAATAAAATCGTAATGCTGATTCAGAGCCGTCCCGTTCGAAAGTCCTGCGTAAATTGCGTATATTAAATTTTTATGCATGCGCAGTATATCCCTTTTTAAATATACACACCTAAAAAGCAGCATTTTCTTAATTGTGAATCATGTCCAAAATTGTTAAAACAGATTTCTCATGCAAGCATTTGGAACACTTCCACCCTACAGTTTTTAAATTGCCTTGTATATGCATGTATCATATATAGGAGGAGTGTGGGTCCCCATTGCAAATAGGGCCGTTCGCTATGAGTCATAGCAATCGATCCACCGAGCACCGAACCTGGTGCTCCGAAAGGTAAGCAATCCCACTCCCTAACCTAGGTCACCTCTCCGCAGCCTAACCCTAAGTCTCCCCCCGTAGCTTAACCCCAACCTGCAGCCTAACCCTAAATTTTGCTATGACTCTCATTCGCAATAGGGACAGCCAAAAAGCAACTTTCCCTATTTCGCAATGTGACACATCGCAGCGGGGACTCGCAACAATATATGGAATAAGAAAGGTCATAGTCGCTTTAGCAGGTCATAGGAAACTTTAAGAACACCTTCAATTTTACTATTTGTACAGTTATTCCTTGATACTCATATTGCACTATGTCGCCACCTGGTGTTTAAACTAGTAAACACTATTATCTCCAGTATTTATGGTGCTCAACTCATGACATATTTGAACTTTACAAATTATTGCCGTAACCTAATCTTGCAATAACAATCAATAATCGCAGGCTATAAGGCATTTCACACAATGAGCAGTAAACAAGGCCCATGAGTAAAAGAACTCATAAGAGTTATATTGTTTGTTTTTTGTTTTGAGTAATATTGTTAGGTAAAGGGATGGTGGTTTAGAGGGGGGAGCTAGAAAGAGGTTATGAAAAGTCTAGTGGACAGAATGTGCAGTCCCAAAAAACACAACCCAGGATTGATGCGAGGACGTCATACACTAGCGGTTGAGTCCTCAGGGTCTGCCACCTTCCAGGTGCTGGGGTGCGCAGTTATGACCGGGATTGTATGTGTGCGTGTGAGTGTGTATCCCTTTCTCGGAGGGAAGCCATACATACATGCAAGGGGTGGGGCTTAACGCTGTGATTTATGCAAATAGCATCATTAAGCCATGTCCCTTGACTATCAATTACCCTTTATGGGGTTTCATAGGGATGGGGGTGGGGCTTGATAACGCAATTTGCATAATTAATACCCTCGCTGTCCCTAGTGTTGCCAGCCGGGGGGGGGGGGGGGGGGGGGGGGGCACTGGAGCAAACTGGGCAACATCTGGTCTATTCCAACTCTGGAACAGCCGCCTACGCGCACATGTGAAGAGTGACCACACTGTGCAGACAGGCGGCTGTTCTGTGTACACGCCAAGCAGTCCCTGTTCTTTGCATGTGTGGGCCTCCAATCAATGATAGGCATGTGCCAAGGTTGCCGACTCTCCAGGAATATCCAGGAGAGCAGGCCAATCATATCCCGACCCCTGCTTATCATTAATTTATAAGTTACTTCTTTCACACATTAAAATAGTAGTTTTATATTGAAGGAACAGATCTGATAGCAATAGCAGTATACAATGCATTAGTAGAGCACATTACACAATGAACCAGGGCTTGTGTCAGTGTATAAGCATTGTTGAATTAGTTGTGACCCATTTACTATCACCCACCTGCTTTCCTACTGCAGCACAGGCCAGGACCATCTCTCTCTATGTAATTCTGCCCCACATCGCCGCAAAGCCACGCCCCCTTTTTTCTGGCGCACCCAGAAACCCCCCTGGGTGCGCCACTGTCATTCCTGTTATAATAAATTTTTTTTTCCTCATTATTCTCTATTTCATTTAGACACTTTTCGAATTAAAACTTCTAATATCAAATGTAAAAGTGTTCTTTAATAACTTCATGCAGATTGTTGCTGGTATTATTATAAATGATTGTGATTCATTGCTTTGAATATTGTATTATATTCATGGATACTCAAGTGACAATTCCCATTATTCATATGTACCTACTTGTCAAATCTACAGATTGTAATAATCTCTAAGACTTTAGGAGCACTCACCAAACACGAAGAAATATTTCAATAAACTGTCTTCTTGTTGACTCAACCTGATTGTGTCAAATCCAAAAACTTCATTGGGTTTATTTTACGATGGGTAGATTTTAGAGTGGCAATAATGAATATTGAATTTCTATGTATCTGTGTGCGCAAATAAAAGTAATAATAAAGTTTTCTTATACATGTCTGATACAGACTGAGAAGCAAAAAAAAAGAACGCATCTTGTGTTTGTAAATACTTTGCGCCAATAATGGGCCTTTTAAGAGCGATCCAAACGTGGAACAAAAAAAATATCTGATATGTAACTGATAGCTCTAAATTAAAGGACTTCAGTAAACAACTTAGAACGGAGAGTTCACCTGCTTCCTATAGGATAAACAAAAGATAAAAGGGCCGGATCCTCAACTCTGGCCGAAGGGGGACTTACGCATCACTTAAGATGGCTGTATCTCCATCATTTAGGCGGGCATAGCCATATAAACAATAGTATAGAATATAACCTTCTAAAAAGCGCTAAAGAAAGCAGCAGTTCTTTAACCAAAGGAAGTCCAAACAGTCTCTCCTACGTGAAATATCAAAAATAGTTCAGGTAAAGAAAAAAGCGCTAACATATGTAAAAAGGCGGCATACATATATGGGAAAAAGTTTCTATTAAGATACAAAGGACTTGGACTGGTACTCCTATTGGATTTTTTTCGGGACTGTTTTATTTATTATTCATTTTTTAAGGAATTATTTTATTTGCCTTTTTTACTGTATGCCGTTTTTTTTTACATATGTTAGCGCTTTTTTCTTTACCTGAACTATTTTTGGGCATAGCCATATAAATGAGGGGGCAGGGGGTGGGGGAAGGCCCCATATGGCCGCAGACCTAGTCGTAATATTTAAGATAGGAATCTGGACACGTAAGTGACCAGATTTACTACTGCCTGTGGGAAGTGCAGGGGGCGTACACTCCATGCTATGTGCACGTATCTACGGACCTCCACACGCACGTACATCACACATTATCGCACATTATCAGGTCTGGATCCGGCGCCATATCCAGATGAATACGTTTTCATATGCTCTGTGGGGATTGATATGGTTTTGAATATTCTTTCAACTTTTATAAACACAAAACGATCCGTCTGCAAGAAACCAAATTTATAGTTTTTAAAAACAGATGGAGTGCTGAGATGTCAGTTTATAGTGTCCTAGTTTATATAACATTACACTCTACATTTCAATTATGGAAGATAACATTCGGCAGATTTGGGTTGTCCTGAAACTAACTAAACATATTAATAATATTGATTCATAGATTCTAATTAATGTACTGTTACAACCACAAAATAATAGCTGTTCAAACAACGTAACCTCATTATTTCCCAAAAAAAACTATACCCGACAACATGTTTGTACAGAATTAAAGCTACATCTTTCATTGTGATCCTCTCACCATCTGCTCTATTCATCTGTTCTTATTTTATTATCCCTATGTATTATTAAATTGTGAATGAGACAAGACATCTGTGGACAGTTAGTAGTTAATATCCTGACATACAGCTAGAATTGTAAATTAATTAAATTTCGCTGTGTGTGTATGTGTGTGTGTGTGTGTTTGTAATTGTATAATGAAGACGCATCTGCATAATTGCATATTAAAATCTACTTGAATCAAACCATACAAAAATAATTTCATTTTATAAATGATTATATCTGAAATGTTTGTCAAGATGGGAGATGCAGACAGACGAGATGTAGAAAAAAAACGGAGAGATTCGAAGCAGAAGTTTAGGATAGTTTTCAGTGTTCGGCGATTTGAAAATCTCCAGTCGCATATTGCTGCTGCATAAGTACTTGACTGCAGGGCATTAACCTTGGATAAACTGCATTTAATCTGGAGGCAAAATATAATAGCCACAGGGAACAATGTCCCAGTGGTAAACCCTACTGCTCCTTCTAATGAGCGTTACATTTCAATGTGCTGTGGAAAGGACCTGTTCTATTTGTAGAGTGTGTAAAACCTTTTTTAGACATAGGAAGAGATCGAGGGGACGGAGTTACCGGCAACAAAAGCCCCTTTTAGAAATAGAGACACCCGGAAGCTCATTTTCATCTCTCTCTATGTGGAAAAAAGGCATCTTTTTTTTTTAGAATGGGTAAGTATGCCGATCGGCATACTTACCCATTTATTTTCGGAAGCTGCCGGGCCTGTCGCTTTGGAAGCTGCCATACCCGCCGCAGACATAACCGGAGAGGTGAGACTATATAGGCGGGGCTTCTTTAGGGTTAGGCTCTGGGAAAGGGAGGGTTAGGGTCATCAAAGCGGAGGGTTAGGGCTAGAGTAATGGAAGGGGAGGGTTAGGGTCAGCCTGTGGGGAGGGGAGTCTTAGGGTTAGGCTGCGGGGAGGAGAGGGTTAGGGTCATCAAAGTGGAGGGTTGGGGCTAGAGTAATGGAAGGGGAAGGTTAGGGTCGGCTTGCTGGGAGTGGAATCTTAGGGTTAGGCTGCAGGGAAAAGAATCTTAGGGTCAGGCTACCGGGAGGGGAATCTTAGGGTTAGGCTGCAGGGAGGGGAGTCTTAGGGTAAGGCTACCGGGAGGGGAATCTTAGTGTTAGGCTGCGGGGAGGGGAGTCTTAGGGTTAGGCTGCGGAGAGGAGAGGGTTAAAGTTAGGGTAGTGGAAGGGGAGGGTTAGGGAAAGGATACAAATATACCATTTGCAGCGTAAGATTTCGGTCCATGGAAAATCGATTGCTTCTCCTCCTTGAGACAGAAGCAATCAATTTCCAAATCCTTTCGAAATGCACTGGTATGAAATGGCTCGAAAAAGGGCCGGCAACCCACACCCCTAATCCAGAGTTTGAACCGGATTCAGATCTACTAATGCGAGCCGCTTGCGTAAGTCCACTTAAAAGTAACATCTGCACAGATGTTACGCATCGGATCCGTTCATATGGAATGGATTCCCGCACACACAGAACTCTGTACGATAGGGCATGACAAGACTCTGTGCCTACAAGACCATGCAATGTGGATGGCGCAAAGTGCCTAATCCAGCCCATACTGTACAATTTAAATTGATTTCCGCACATCAGAACAATCTGTGCGGAGAGGTAAAGCCAGGGTTGTGGTTTCAGAAATCAGCTCATTCCTGTCTATGAGAGGGGAGTGTCATAGGGGGGCTCCAGTTACTTACGTGTGGATTTTTGCAAGTTATGTGCTGATTTCTAAATGCGCGTAGTGAATATTTTAAGCTATCTACGTAGCGTTTCGTTACGTAGATTGCATACTTGCGGTCTTAAAAGATCATACAATCTAAGGTCGTACAATCTAAATGCCTGCGGAGGGATGCCACTCCCTATTATACGGAGTTACGTACAAGTTACGTACGATCAGAGTTCTGATGAGCAACATCTGCCACACATGCGCAGTGCCTTCACACAGCCAGATTCATGCATGCTGAAGGGGAAGGTTAGGGTTAAGCTGCTAGAAGGGGAAGGTTGGGGTTAGGCTGTGGGACATGGGTGGGGTGAAGGTCAGGCTCCTGGAAGGGGAAGGTTAGTGTTAGGCTGCAGGACAGAAAGTTTTATAGTTAGGCTGCTATAAGGTGAAGGTTAGGAATAGGCTATGGGGCAGGGACGGTTAGGGGATAATTAACGTATGTAACGCTGTTGGAATTCTTTGAAGATGATCAAGGTGCTGTCACGTCAGCCTATGTGGCTGGAAACAGGTCACTGTTGCATTGCCATTGCAATTACACTGTCGGGGTGTGGTTCGTTGCAAATCAGCTTATCATAGTGGTGAACAAATGTAACCATTTATTTAACTTTTCCATCATGCACTGACATTTTACATAACATTTCTTGTTATATTTCTCCCCTATGCCATATTATATCATATACATATATCTATTGGGAGGTAAGCTGGGCTGTGCAGGGTGGAAACCACATGGGAAGGTGAGGTGGTCCAGCGTTCCTGACACACTCCTGACAGATACTGTCACACACACACACACACACACACACACAGCATTTCCAGAGGCAGGATTACCCTCTCTTCTTAGTCCACAATCTCCATATATCCTATTAGCAGCAGTGAGTCACACTTCGGCTGTTGTCTATATGCCTGCAGGGATATAAGTGCTAGATTTGTGAAATAGATTTAGATGAGAAAGGCAACATGGCTGCAATCATCTTATGATAGTTAGCATATTTTAAAGGATGCATTGAGCAACATAAGCAAACAGCACCATTAAAACCCTGAGAATGTAGTGACTTATTTAATAAAAGTAAATAAATAGTAAAAAAAAGTAAATATTTGAAATAGTTTTATATATGAACAAAAACAACATCAAACCAAGTTTTAACTAGTGCCCAGAAGGAGCTCTAGTGATGGTAGATATTGAATTCCATTAGTGATGTCATATTGGGCTCCAATTTTTAGTAGATAAAGATCGTTTTCACCCGTTTATCCACTTAAAACGAAGGCTTTACGATTTACAAAGCGATCAATAGCTGCAGCACCGCCAATCGCCAGCCTGCATTCTGATGAATGTGGGCGATCATTGTATTTACTAAGTATCGGTGTGGATTTTAACAATCCGATGCTCTCAGACCCTCCAACATGACCCATTCCATAAGGTACAAAATTCTCTACTCCTGAGCTTTTAACTATCAGTTACTATGGTAACCTCTTTTGTTGACGAGAACTATGTTGTTTTAAACATCAGTTAATTCATTAAAACCAAGTAAGTGACAGTTGAAGCTCAGGAGTGGAGTATTCTGTACCTAATGAAAGGGACCATGTTGGAGGGTCTGTCATCTTTTGATTGCGTTAGTGTACGTATTCTTGCGGTCTCCCCATATATCCCCCTTTTCCTCCCCCTAATAGCTATTATTAAGGGGATGAAAGGGGGGGGCGATGTATAGGGAGACCGCAGGAATACTCAAATTTAGGTGTGTTTAAAAAATAAATAAATAAAAATAAATTTACAAAAGGAGATTTTTGCACCGCACAAAACGGCAGAAATGAAGGTCAAACAAGTTGAATATCGTGAACCACTTGCTACTACTAGTGCTGAAGCTGCTTCCACTGGTCATAACAACGATGACCGGCGTCTATGAAGTCCCATAGTTAGTCCCAAAGTTAGTTACTACGCATGCACCGGGACTAACGCTGAGGATGATACAGACCATTTCCAGTAAAAGTCCCGCAGACCATCGCAAGACCTCGCAAGAGGGGTGAGTATTAGTAAATACGGGGCTTTCAGTGTCCAGGCTCGTTGCGAGGTGCAGTGAGCCTGGATTAGTTAAATAGCTCTCGATGCGCTATTATTAGTAAATGGACCCCATTGTGACTTCTTTATCAGAATGAACCAGAAAGCATTGAGCATGTGGCAGCTATTATCAAGCTGGTGTGACACAGGGGGCTGTTACAGAAGGCACCACCATAATCTCCCATTGATCAGCAAGGTTCTGTCACTTAAGGGGAATACAGCATAACATAGGTGCCAACTTTAGCAAATACATATCATTGAGAATGTGATAGCACTAACAAGGCACTGCACTAAAGGGGTGTGTCTTGTAAATCAAAAGGGGTGTGTCCTATGAATAGCTCCACCTATGGGTGTGTCTAGTGCTGCCTATAAAACAATTTCTCAATAAAAATAGCAGCATCAATGTTTATTGATTGTTACATTGTCAGTGTAAAAATACTTTCAGTATTATCGGAATATTAGTATTCAGAGAACCGTTTTTTAATGCACTCAATTATACGCACAGCCGGAGCAAGGAAACACCCCCCAAAGTACGTAAATAAAGTTACTACGCAAACGCAGTTGATCCGATCCTAAAAATACGCACACAACTCCAATCGAAAACGGATCTCTGAATACGGCCCATCGTGAGGACTGTGAATAGGAGATCCGCTAACTTCTTCATCTTTATAGAAAAGCTAAAAGTAAATGACGCTGCAGCTGATTAACAAGAGACCAAATTGTCTTTTTCATTTCCGTCTCCATTATTGAGCCTTATTGTCTTAGATTTCTGCCAGTCTTTCTTTACATCTTCGCCTCCATGAAAATGGTCACTTCAATGCAGGGAAAATAGGACACAATTTATAAATTCTGTCATCATACGGCAATGACTTTTGGAACTCAATCAGCATCTAGGAGATTGCCAAACACTTCAGGGAGTCGGGGAGATCATCTACTCTTCAGGGAGCCTCCCCATTATTCAGACAGAATTGCCAACTATGGAATACAGTCGAGGGTGAATCCCATAGAAAACATGAGATTGCTGATTTTTCAGTACCTGTAACATTGCTTATTTTCCACTGTTGCTGTAGATCACTTAATGACCTGTCAGAAGTGTGAGCACAAAACAATTCCACATTAACGGAATCATTTTTAGCAATCAGTGATATTTTTTATGGCATGGACTGGAGAAATGATGTCATTTATTTATTGTTATTTATTACTGCATAAAAAGTTAGAATAGGGCCAGTTCCACGTTCTGCCTAATATGTAATATGTGTCCCTTCTCCTGACCGGAAGAAATGGGAGCAATACCTACGCTGTGGACTGGATTCACAACCCCGAAATTTATAGCAACGACGCACGTGTAGTAACTATTTTAGTATCTATGTTGCGTTTCATCACATAGATTGCGTACATGCGGTCTTTAAAGACATAGATTACGTAAAATAGGACACGATTTACATAACATAGCGCCATTAAGCCCCACCACTCACACTGGCATTTCCTTCTTCCCCTTGAGATCTCACAGTGGACATAAATTAAAAGTCGGCAACTCTGCCCACCACATACAACCCACCGGTCACATCCTGATGTTAAGTTGGAGTTGCCAACTTTCAATTTCTTATTTCTCAAAGGGAAGAAAGAGATGCCGATATGGGGGTGGGGCTTAATAATGTGATTTATGCAAATCATGTCCCAAAGCTCCTCCCCCTAACAATCAACTCTACTGTGCATAGTGTTACTGGGGTGGGGTGGGGCTTGATGATGCAAAGTACATCAGCAAGTACTTGAAATTAGTTACTCCTGGGCTAAACCATGTTGATTTCAGGGGGAGTCAAGTTAATTGTATTCTTTGCATGCAGGGATATATCTTTGCATTGCTTACTGCACACAGATACTGACCATCTTTACTATCACATCACAATTTAGACTTGGGACAGGAAACATCACCTCTCAACTCTAATACTGTTTGCAACAGATGAAATATGACTCCCCTGCAATCATCATGGTTTAGCCCAGGAGTAACAGTACTGTAATAGACAGGAAAAACGCGGTGCGCAATCCTAATTGAATCGATCCCTTAATTTCAAGCTGCTTCTAAAGTCTGAATCTGGCCCGTTATTTTTAAATTGGAGATATGTGTAATTTTGTGAACTAATTGTTTTTGTTATGATGAGTAAATAAAGTAAATAAATAATGTTTTCATTAATGTGTGTAGCTTGTTGAGATTAGTGGCGGTGCACCTGATAGAGGCTCAGCTCGGTTTAACATTTCTTGAACGGTGGAACCCGGTAAGTGTGGCAGGGGAGCACCAGGTCTGAGAGGCGCTCCCCTCTGCCTACCATTCCCCTGTTGGTCACATTGGCGCCGCCATATATAAAAAAAATATATACTTACCCAATATGGCAGCCCTGGGCCCCCTCCACTCTCCTCACTCCTCCCTTCTCACTGAATTGAGGGCGTGACGTCAGCACATCCGACATTTTCAGTGAGGAGAGGAGCCTGAAGACTGAAGAAACAGAAGAAAGAGAAGAAAGAAGGCCAAGTAAAAGGTAAGTAATGGGGGCACAAGCAGGGTGAGCATGAAGGGGGCACATGCAGGGTGAACATGATGGGGGCACATGCAGGGTGAGTATGAATGTTAGAGTTAGGACCACCATATACAGAAAGGCCTTGACGGTGGCTGGTGGCTTATCTCATATTTGTACAATTATGCGTAACGAACATTTCTGTGTTTTATTTTACAGATAGAACAGTATAGTTTGTTACTGGTTTATGGCAGTGTGCTGAGGCAATTTTTTCCCTTTGTTTCTGTGGCTAGCAGGTTACCCCCCTGCCTTTCATGCACCTGTTTAACATTTACTTAATAAATTGATTGAGCAGCTTCCATTCTGGTTTTATTCTGTTTGTGGGCATGTCTGGGATCAGTTGCTGACAGGGGGAGCTGATCCACAGCAGCCATTTTGGAGACCTTAAGGGGTGTCTTCTAGGTAAGTTGGCTCTCAATTTATAAACATATATATGGGACCCAATACTGGGACTCTCATTGTTAGAGTTAGGACCACCATATACAGAAAGGCCTTGACGGTGGCTGGTATCTCATATTTGTACAAATATGCATAACGAACATTTCTGTGTTTTATTTTACAGATAGAACAGTATAGTTTGTTACTGGTTTATGGCACTGTGCTGGGGCAATTTTTCCCTTTGTTTCTGTGGCTAGCAGGTTAACCCCCTGCCTTTCATGCACCTGTTTAACATTTACTTAATTTGAGCAGCTTCCATTCTGGTTTTATTCCATTGAGAATAAGAACCAAACGAGTGCAAGTGTAGACCTTGGCAAAACCATGTTGCAATGTGAGGGGTGGAAATTAATTTACAATTTTTGTAGATAAAATACTTGGATATCACATATTGTATTATTTAATGTTTAATGTAAATTAGAGTTTAGCTAGGAAACATCAAATCTCAACTCTAATTCTGACAGTTTAAATTTGAATTCCGCCCTCCCCAGTTCAATATAGTGCTACCTATGTGTGTATAGGTGTTACATTCCACTAGCTTCCAACTAGCCAAATAAATATTTATTTATTTTTAATTAGAATAATAATTATAAAAAACCAGTACATTTCTTTTTATTTATTTATTTTTTAAACACACCTAAATCTGAGTATTCCAGCGGTCTCCCTATACAGCCCCTCCTTCCTCTCCTTAATAACAGCTATTAGGGGAATGGAAAAGTGGAGATGTTGCCCACAGCAACCAATCAGATTCTAGCTGACATTCTCTAGTATGTTATATCAAAGCGAAAGCTAGAATCTGATTGGTTGCTATGGGCAACATTTCCACTTTTTCATTCCCACTGCTTAGTAAATATAACCCTAAATTTCCACTTTAACAGGTGCTTAAGTTATGAAAATTCCAATTTTGGGTTCTATGGAAGTTCAGCAACTTTATTGATGCTTTGTGAGGAAATTTATACCTATATGCCATAATATCACTGGAGTATAAGTTAATAAATGTTATAAATATATTACGTGTAGGTGCTCTAAGCATTACCAAAACTAATGGCCAAGCGGTCAGAGAATCTATCACATTTACTGGGGCATGTAATGAAATGACTTACTTGATGTATCTGTTTACCAGGACAAAGGCCAGCCCTGATATCTTTTCACCATCTTCTTAGAAACAAACACCCTGCTTTATTGTTACATTTTTCATTTTCAGCGTTGCAGAAATAACAAATATGAGCTAAACTTACCTCAGGTGTCCCTGAAGCTGCGAAATAGGATCTCATAAATTTAGTGTGAAGAGATATCAGCTGTGTTACAGCACTTACCAAATATGGCAAGCAAAATGTATTAGAAAATCTCTTATGTAACAAACAAGAGCTCATTATAAACTTGGAGAAAGAGGGAAAAGTCGCACAGACCTATAAATATGTATAAATGAATATTTTATCTCTTATTGAGCTTTATTATTTATATTGCACGTATGTAATTCCCATTTAACTAATTTAATGTATAAGGGGAAAGGTGCTACCAATGTTGGGTAACAAAATGCAAAAATAGGACAAAATTTCAGAAGAGGACTTAGAGAAAGCAAAGCAACTTTCTATGGTGCAGACACAATAGCCATTTAGTATCAATGGGGCAGATCCAGAACTACGCATTTCCGCGATTTTACGCGTGGCGGAGATGTAAATTCGCAGATTTGAACGCACTGCGCATGCGCACCATAGAAAATATGCACATTCACGTAGCGTAATTTAGGACGTATGGGTGATTTACGTATGTGTCACGTAAATACTTACGTGTGGGCGTGCCAAATTTACGTTCGTCAACAATACATGCATTTTACGTGAAGGAGGCAGGGGGTGGTATTTAAAGTGTACAGTATGGGCGTGCTAAGCTGCGTACGTTCGCGTAGTCAGTACGTCCGTTAGCGGACATATGCTGTTACGTTTGGAAAAGTTAAGGTAGGGTTTGGGTAGCGTATTTTGACAAAATACGTCCGTGCAAGGGGTGTGCCGAGGGGAGTGTAACGAACTTACGTGTACGAAAATACGCTCCGCGAATAAACGTACGGCACACGTAGTTCTGGATCTACCCCAATATATCAATAATAGAGGGCAGTAGCTAAACTGCTGGAGACATTGGGGTCACTCGCCTCCAGGCACGAGCTCTGAAGGGGGCACATTTGCATTGTATCCAGCAGGGCTGCCACTGAACCTGCAGCCGCTGTCGCTCATAGGATATAGGATCTGCGGATTATTTGCAAGTAATCTGTGGCTTCTAAATATAGGCTTCAGTGGCTGCTATGGATCCGTGAGTTTCTCTCCCTGCAGCTTCCAATGGTTACATCAGAAGCTATTTCCAGATACAAATAATAATGGACTAGATCCAGACTCTCTATAAGGTGGGGTGGGGCGTTTCACCAATTACGTGTTACAGGGATGGATAAAGGTCCCATTTACTATTTATAGCGCTCTGAGCGCTGTTAAAGTAATCAAGGCTCTCGCAAATACTTACAAATGCAAATACCCCTTGGGTGAGGTCCCGGAGGCTCTCCGTTCTGCTCGGCGATGAAGACCTGACGCATGAGCAGTAACAAACTTCTGGGACTTGGAAAATTTGAAGTCACAAAAGTTTGCAACAGTGCGCATGCGCCGGGACAGTAAACTCCATGAAGGTGACACGTGCCGGGTAAGGTAAGTTGAACACTATCTTTAGCTTTTTTCTTTATATTTTTTTCTCTTATTCAACTTTTTTTAACACAGACACAATGAGTAAAATTGATTTGTGAGATGACATCATGTGACTGCACACAGGGGTGTCAGCGGGAAAGTCTATACATATTTCTGGTATACACATGTTGCTTTGGATTACTGACACCTGTAAAATATGAACTTTAAATGTGGTCACTAGAGGTCACCCCAGACTGAAATGCAGCCATGGTTACAGTCAGCATGGTCATCAGGAGAGTATTATTCTGATATTGAATTTTAAGGGTTTTGTTTCGATTCAGGGGGGAAGTTTTTATATTAGTATGTGATGAAAGTGATAAATGGAGAAAAAAACTCTTGTTTTACAGGGAACACTTTGACAATGACCATAAAACACACCAAAACTTTGCATGGATTACAGAAAAATCCAAAGTGAGACTTACATTAATGTACTAAAGTATACTGTATCTAATCTGTCATCACATTCAATGGGCCTGATCCAGACCTAGTTAAGTGCTTCAACTTAGTTACACCTGGGCTAAACCATGGTGATTTCAGGGGGAGTCAAGGTAATTGTATTCTTTGCATGCAGGGATATATCTTTGAATTGCTTACTGCACACAGATACTGACCAGCTTTACTATCACACTGTTA
>WWET01002400.1:159562-175836 GCA_011038615.1 Limnodynastes dumerilii
ATAGATATGAGATAGATAGATAGATAGATAGATATGAGATAGATAGATAGATATGAGATAGATAGATAGATAGATATGAGATAGATGGATATTAGTTAGATAGATAGATAGATAGATAGATAGATAGATAGATAGATATGAGATAGATAGATAGATCTATTCCTCCGTTTCCATGTGTGCTGCTTCCCGGCTTCTTCCAAATACGGCTCCGTCTGATTACCTTTCTCCCAGTGTCAGGATTGGATGCCGGTACCGTGGGGAAGAAAGGAAGACAATGCACCGCCATAGTGCAAATAACTTTGACTTTAATATGTGAAGATTTAAAATACAAGTTATACTCAAGAGTATCGACACAATGTATCTTTAGTAGCGCATTCAAATGAAAAGTCTTGCCACCGCCAACGCGTTTCAATCCTTTCAGATCTTTCTCAAGGCTACTGGCACGCTACTTAGGGGCTCCCTTTAAAGTACCATAACTCCTCCTCCATACTGTAATGTTTGTTCCAATTAACACTCATGTATTATAAGGAATAAATTATTAACAAATGATCTAACTTCCACTTGTTCAAAATATCAGTGTGCAGTCAAGATAATTAGGGATTCATAACAATAAATATATAAAACTTTAAGTCTATAATGATGATTGTGCACCAATTAAAACAATTACTATATAAAAATAGACACTTAAAATCCGTAGTGCATGATAAATGAATAAATAAATAAATATACCCAAGAATGAATTAAGGACCAATAAATTACATGAATAAATAGAATATAAAATACATAGTAGGATAAAATATTATATGTTACAAAAACCATTTCAACTCAAATTCAGAGTTAAGTCCACCTGGATCTAATGTTTTTAATCTAAAAATCCATTTCATTTCTTTCTTAGCTAAAAGCTCTACGGTATTGCACTCTCTCCATCCCGGCTTCACCTTTTCAGTGCCTATCATTTTAGTTATTGATTTATATGAGCATTGATGTTTTTCTTTAAAGTGGGCCAACACTGAGTGTTTGTCATATGCATTCTTAATATTGCGTAAGTGTTTGGCCCATCTTGTCTTCAAAGCACGGGAGGTGCGACCAATATACTGTTTTTTACAGTCACATTCTATGAGGTAGATAACATTAGTGCTCTGACAAGTTATAACATGTTTTATTTTATACTTCTCTTTAGTTTCTAAAACATAGTATCAAAACAGTAGGATTTTATAGAGGTGGGTCTTGTGTGGTATGTAAAATACACAAGAAACAGGAAAGAAAAACCATAGAATTTGAGTCCACAGAAACTAAAGAGAAGTATAAAATAAAACAGAGTTGGATATGACATATTTTTTGCATGTTTCTGTAGTTTGTCTGATTTAAGTAGTGCTTCCTCTCTTTATGAATGTGTTGAATAGTCTATTTTAGCATTGATACGAGTGTTTGTCCATAGAGAAAGAAGTTGCCTGGTGTTTGAAGCAAGTGCTACAATTTACCTGCAGACATACATTCTAGATAGATAGATAGATAGATAGATAGATAGATAGATATGAGATAGATAGATAAATAGATAGATAGATAGATATGAGATAGATATGTAGATAGATAGATAGATAGATGAGAAGATAGATAGATAGATAGATTGATAGATATGAGATAGATGGATGGATAGATAGATAGATAGATAGATAGATAGATAGATATGAGATAGATAGATAGATAGATAGATAGATAGATAGATAGATAGATAGATATGGGTTAAGCTGTTCTCATTTTACGCAGGAACAATGCGAAAATCTTGTGGTAGGGTGTCGCTAACAGAAATCCATATGTGCAAGGGGCGTGGCCTCCTCTGCCCCATTTGGAAGCTAGAATGCAGTGTGACTCCGCCTTTGGATCTCTGTTGCTGCTACATTTCCAAGCGGATCAACAGCGGACATATGAATCCGATCCCTAGTTATTAATGATATTTGATCTCAGGATCAGGTTCACTAATTTTAATGTGTTCCCTAAGAAAGATGAATAATATGCCTGAAGAAACTAACATGATAGATAGATCATCCACCGGATAATTGGATTGTTCTGACCCTGACATCACTCTGTACTCATTTGCATACTCCCTCGCATTTTCTATACATCTTAATTAAGAAATGAAATCATTTAGGCGTGATATCCTCCCCGTCTACACTATAGTAAGCGTAATCATAAGCATTTATTCTTATAACACTGTCCCGGTTTTGCAGGTACTGTAGACGAGAAGGATTGCACTATAAATACAGGGTTTAAAAAAAGAATTTATGGCTTTGTAAATGTTCTCATTACAAGATGATGGATCTGCAAAGGCAAAAAGTTTTCTCCTTAGCATATAATATGTTTGTGAAAATGACTTGTTTGGGAATTATTTGGTTTCTGCCTCTCAGCTGACAAAATAAAATGCAGCAGTTAATTAACAACATTAAGTATTATTTCACATATTCATATTTCAAAAATGCACTGGGGAGAGAAAAGCCATTTTACTCTAGTAAAAATGTTGTTATTTAATACTGCAGACAAGTTAAGTTTTGCTTTATGAAGTTCTGGGTAATGTGATGCGGGATTTGAAAAAGAATTTCCCGTTTCCCTGGAATTCTGTTTGTTGGTTTGAACGGGAGAAGTTCATCGGAAATGACCACGTTAATTGATTCTCGGACGGGAGACTTAATAAAGAAAAGATAGAAGTCAAACGATCAATTGTCCAAGGATAAATAAAGGAGAGTACTTTTTGCTAGTGCAAATTTTATTATTATTTATTAATAGACTGAATTCAGAGGGCCATATTCAGAGACCCGTTTTTTAAGAGTACGCAATTATACGCACACACGTAGCAAGGCCACACCCACCAACACCCAAGACACTCCCCTCTCCCGGCCGTGCAATCGTAGACTTACACCTCCATAGACCACCCTGATCTTTACATGTGTACTTACGTGCGTTTATGGCTCCCGTACATGCGATTCAGTACACCCGCGCGCCCTCAAGCGGTCATTAAAATACCTAACTCCGCCCACTTTCATGTAAATTTTCAAGTACCCCGCCCCTCCGTTCGTATGTCCTCAAGTGCAATTCACATGTCCATGCCTGAAGCACTTAAATGCGTATATTCTACGTAACTTAAGAAAATAAAGTTACTACACGTGCTCAGTTAAGACGTACCTAAAAATACGCACGCAACTCCACGTGAAAACGGATCTGTGAATACGGTCCAGAGTTTGAAAATAACAGGATCTGGGGTGGAAAGTTACACCTGGGTAAAACCATGTTGAATTGCTGGGGAGACAAATTTCATCTATTGCAAATACTGTAGTATTAAGGCTAGATTTACTTAACTTCTCAAAAGGAAAATGGAGATGTTGCTTATAGCAACCAATCAGATTTTAGTTATCATTCTCTAATATGTAATAGGAAAGTGAGATCTAGAATCTCAGTGGTTGCTATAGGCAACATATACATTTTTTATTTTCCTTGTAGATAGCCCAAATCTAAATAAAAGTGTAAAAGAAAAGCTGGTCAGTATCTGTGTGCAAAAATCAAAAGTATTCTCCCTGCATGCAAAACCTAAAATGAATTTGACACCCCTGAAATTCCACATGGTTTTGCCTAGGTGTAACTTTCCACCTGATATTCTCTTATTTTCATACTCTGGATTTGGTCCATTGGGCCAGATCCAGAACAACGCTTCAGAGCGTGGCGGAGACGTAAAATCGCCTTTTGGTAAGTACTGTGCATGCGCACCATAGAAAATACGCTCCGTAACGTAGCGTAATTGTGAACGTATGGGCCATTCACGTATGTGTCACGTACATACTTACGTGTGGGCGTGCCAATTTTACATAAGTCCAAAATACGTCTGAAATACGTTAAGTAGGCAGGGGTTTGTATTTAAAGTGTACAGTATGGGCGTGCTTAGCTGCGTAAATTCGTGTTGCCCATACGTACGTTTGACTATCACTGCGGTTACGTTGGCAAAAGTTAAGGTAGGGTTTGGAAAGCGTATGTTGACAAAATACGTACGTTCAAGGGGTGCTACTAGGGGAGTGTATAGAAGGTACGCACACGAAAATACGCTACGCGAGTAAATGTACGGCAAACGTAGTTCTGGATCTACCCCATTGTCTGTAATGTAACTGCATCCAATCAGTATTTACATGTGATTGCTTTTGTAAATATTAGATACCTTTTATTTTAATTTGATCGTATACTTTTATAGGAATGTACATGTACATGTAAAGTGTTCGTTATCCGAAATTGCAATTTTTGGGACATGTACACGTGGTCGCCTTGACAGGAACAACTAACCTAGAAACAAAGCAAAAAGACCATCCTATGAACCAATAAGTTATTGGACTGTCCTGACCCTTTGACCTATAGAATATTGACCAGTGTTCTTGTACAGCTTCTGATGTCACTAAGTTCCTCTTTCGGGGTATAAATTGACCAGCGCTGACTGTTGGACAGAAATACATTTTATAAAAGCCTGTATGCTGTTACTTGTCATGCATGAAAAATCCCTTTATTAAAATAAAAAACTCCCTGAAACCCTTTATTTGCTCTGATTTTTAATGTTATTTAATATATTAGAATCCTGGCACAAAAAAAAAACCCTTTGGACCTGCTCCAGGCCCCCCCTGTCGAGAAATGACAGTCAACACTGTGGCGCTGAATATAATCATTAGCGGTTCCATAAATAGGTACTAGATCCACACCTCGCACATTCTCCATACATGCAGGAGTGTTTAATTCCGCACAACAGATGGAAGCGAACTCCCCCTGTCACGCCCCTCTCTCATGCGTAAAATATGTGACTTACAGGGCCATAAGGCAACCTTAAGTCACACTAGTGGATCAGCGGCCCATCCGACCACTTATCCGCTCGTAAATGAGATTTCCCTCCCACACTGTAAAATTGAAATGCTTCCCCCCACCCACCTCTCGACTTAATGCCATTGTGCGGACGTAAGTTCCGGACGATGGTACTTACGTTAGTAAAACTACTAGTTACATCACTGCTAGGATCTGTCTGTTTCAATGTCCAATTGCTGTTTTTTTTTCCGTTAGTGGGGTGTTCCCTCACATAAATGGATAATGTGGGTCCCACTCGCATCTGGCATTTTAAGTTTTGACCGCCTAAAATCAGATCCTGTTCATTGGATCTATATACTATTGCTATAACGCTAGATAGAACTTTAAGCACCTGGGGCAAAAAAAAGAGGAAAAGCGCCCTCAAGCTCTTGATTGGAACATTAAGAGCCAAGTTTACTAAACTGCGGGTTTGGAAAAGTGGAGATGCTGCCCATAGCAACCAATCAAAATCTAGCTCTCACTTTCCTATTACACACTAGAGAATGTCAGCTAGAATCTGATCTCCACTTTTCAAATATGTTTAAATATTAATTATTGATGACCCTTTCAGCTTTGCGCCCTGGTGAACGCCCTTCCCGCGTAAGAACCTAGAACCGGATTAACAACTATTTTTTTTTACTTACGTGCCTATTTATAAGTGCAGAGCTAATGTGTAGTAAATATTTTACGCTATCTACGTAGCGTTTTAAGTGGTTTGCGTACATACGGTCTTTAAAGACCCCATGTAGGCAATCTACATAATGAAACACTACGTAGATAGCGTAAAATAGTTACTACATGTGCGCATTAGCTCTGCACTTATAAATTGGCGTGTAAGTAGAAGAAAAACGCATTTGTGAATCCAGTCCCTAGTTATGAATCTACTTTAAACATGTTACACACAACATATAAATGTTGATTTAAAAAGATAACAATATGAAAAAAGCCAAAAATGAAAAAAGAAATAATATTAAATACAAAATGAAAACATCTAAAGATTGTAGATTTAAGTCTGAGTAATCTGAAAATGCTACTGCAGCGTGATTATGTGAATAAATGGACCTATTTGTTGTATTATTATATGTTGCGGCAGACTTTCGTTTTTACTTGTTTACAAATTCACTATTTCGGAAAATGTCAAAATGATTTAAAAATGGCAAAACATTTGTATTGTTATGTAAATGATTTAGTCTGCAGTATTTACAGCTGGTCATTACCAGGCATCAATGTGGCAGGCAGCAAACAGCGCAGTTACAGGCCTGATGGAAGTAACGCTGAACATGTATTGAGACAGTACTTCTAATCATGGTTACCAGTGAACTCTTGCAAATGAGTATCAGGAAGATATTGATGGTTAAATTGTCAGTGAATAAATACTTTCAGTATTATTGTGAATACTGGGCCGTATTCAGAGATCCGGTTTTAACGAAAGTTCCCGTGCGTCTTTTTAGGATTGGATCGATTTTGCATCAACCGCGCATGCGTAGTAATAGTGATACGCCGTCTACGTTGAAGTTAAGGTCGGAAATGCCTAAGGGACGGACTTGTGAATCGGGCGGGGAATAATGCGACCCTTAGTTCTGCGGAAATATACGGACCTAAGGATTTGCATAGAAATGGGCGGGGGGGCATTGAGATGAGGGAAAGTGGGCGGGCTTACAGAGTTAGGGCCGGTAATGTACGCAACTAATACACATAAGGCCGGATGTGAGTGCGGCCAGACAGGGCAAGTCTATGGAGGTGGAAGTTTAGGTCCGGCCGGAGGTTGCGAGGGGAGTGACTGTTTATTCTGGTGGGTGTAACCTGCTCTGACCTGCCACTTAGTTGCGTATATTTGCGGCCCGATCGCCAACGGATCTCTGAATACGGTCCACTATGAATAGGAGATCCGCTGACTTTGTCATCTTTATAGGAAAGTAGGTGACAGTGCAGACGATTAACAAGAGACCAAAATGTATTTTTTATTTCTGTCTCCATTATTGCGGTCATGGGACCGTATTCACGGATCCATATTTACTACGTGCGTGTTTTTATGCACACACGTAGCGGGGCCACACCCACCAACACCCACGACACTCCCCTCTCCTGGCCGTGCAATCGTAGACTTACACCTCCATAGACCACTCTGTTCTTTATGCGTGTACTTACGAGCGTATACGCCTTCCGTGCGTGCGATTCTTTATAGCCGCGTCCTCATGCGTTCATTTAAATGCCTGTCCCCACCCACTTTCATGGAAATTTTCAAGTACGTATTTTAACCGCGCCCATCCGTACATATGTCCCCAAGTGCGATTCACATGTCTGCGTGAAAACGGATCTCTGAATACGGTCCATGTTGTGTTAGATAACATCCAGTCTTTGATTACATCTTGGCCTCCATGAAAATGGCCGCCTCCATAGGCCTCAATGCAGGGAAATAGGACTCACTCTGTAAATTCTGTCATCTTACAGCAATAACTTGAATCAACTTAACTGAACCAACATCAAGGAGATTACCAAGCACATCAGGGAGTAAGGGAGATCAACCACTCTTTAGCGAGTTTCCCTAATATTCATGGTGACTTGGCAACTATGCTTCTATTGGGTGTGGGGAGAGGGGATGGGACCATATTTAAATGGGAAGACAATAGACCGTATTCAGAGAACCGTATTTGTGAGAAGTTTCGTGCGTATTTTTACGATCTGATGAACTGCGCATGCGTAGTAACTAAATTTACACAATCTACGTTGATTTTACGCACAGAAGTCCATTAGGCACAGACTTGTGAATCGCATGTGGGAGGGGCGTGTTTATAATCCGTCCGGTAAATATGCGTGTAAGTGGGTGGGGGGAGGCTTTTAAATTACTATTTGAGGGCGAGATGAGGGTGCGGTTAGGTAGACATACACGTGCGGCGGCAATATACGCTTAGAATTGCACACTTAAACATACGGGTGGGTCAAGACACTCGTAAGTCACCTTCAACCCGTCCGTGTGAGGGGAGTGTCATGGGTGTTACCTTGCTTCGGCCGTGCGTATATTTGCGTACTTTAAAGAAACGGATCTCTGACTATGGTCCAATAATATAAAGGAGGCTATAACAAGCACTTTCACAGAGGCATATTTTAAGAGGACTCTAAAAGCTGAAAGTGGACAAATCAATAGGGGCCAGATGGGATACATCCTAGGATACTAAAAGAGCCTAAAAGAGTGCTGGAAAAACTCTTAACCAAATGATTCAACCAGTCAATAGCAAATGTAGTCACATTGCATAAAAGTGTAAGTAGGAAAGAAGTGGCCAATTACTGACCACTAAACCTAACACCAGTAGTAGTAAATTGTACAAGATCCCAAGCAGCATGAATTCACTTGGGAGAGATCATTTCAACCAAAACTTACTTAATTTCTTGACTAGGGGGTAGATCCAGAACTCCGCTTGCAATCCGTTTACTAGCGTAGCGTATTTACGCGTGCGTACCTTCTGTACACTCCACCAGGCACTCCCCCTGCATGTACGGAATTTTTCCGCTTTACGCTTACTAAACCCTACCTTAACTTTTGGCAGCGTAACAACGCTCGTCCGCTCACGAACGTATCGTCTGTGCGTAGTTACACCGCTAAGCACGCCCATACTGTACTATTTAAATGCAAAAACTCGCCTTTGAAGCGTAATTTCGGTTGCCGTAAGGCTGGCACGCCCCCTCGAACGATTTTATGCTGCTGATACGTGAAAGGCCATTACGCTCAGAGTTATGTTACGTTAGGTAGCGTAACATCTGCCTCGCGCATGCTCAGTACATACCAAATCGCGTTTTTACGTCTCCGCCAGGCGTAAATATGTAAGGAATGTTCTGGATCTGCCCCTAGGTCAGTAAAGTATTAGATAATGCTGTAGGCATAGCTTATCTAGTCTTCAGTAAGGCTTTTAAAACTGTGCCACATTGCAGACTTAAATAAGATGGAAAATTTGGGATTGAGTTTCATTTGCACGGACACGATCTTGGTTACAGGATAGACAAAGAAGTGATGTAGTATATAGAATCCTTTCTGGGGATGGTAAGGTTACTAGTGAAGTTCCCCAGGGGTCTGTACTTGGACCAGTGTTATTTAATATCTTTAATGGTGATCTAACATGTGGCATTGAGGGGAAAATATGCCTTTATGTAGATGACACATAGATAAGTAACAGAATTAACACATCTGGAGGGGAACACAAAATGACGGATGATCTAGGTAGACTGGAGGAATGGTCAAGAGTGTTGCAACTGCAGTTTAATGCTACCAAAACAAGCACCTGGAGTGCAAAAGCTCAATATATCATTAACGGCACTACATTAGAAACTATACTTCCATACACAGGATCCTAGCTTAAGTTTTATGCACCGGCACAATGGAAGATGGGGCTTATGTGTAAATAAGAATCCTAATACCCCTTTCACATCACCACAAAATACCTGTGATTTTCGCCAAAAACCCGTGTCTCTGCAAAATCCCGGGTATTTCGTGGAGATGTGAAAGGTGCACTTCCGATGGACCCGTATCAGAATACCCGGGAATTCAACCCGGGTGAAAAGAAGGGTTATTCCCGGGTCCGACACCGGTAGGGGTGCAGTGTGAAAGGTGCTACCTGGGTTTTTCAACCCGGGTAGCACCTAATGTATCTCGATTGGTGGAATTTTTTTTACTATTGCCCTGGCAACAAGTGTTGCCAGAGCATCGGTAAACAAATTACGCACCGCAATGACGACAGGGCAGACCCGGGTCTCGGAATTTCCCGGGTCTGCCCTGCGGTGTGAAATGGGGTCTGTGACCCTGGGATCCTCTGCTGCCCCGGCAATATCCCGAGTCTGTGAACCCGGGATATTCCCGGGGCAGCGATCTGAAAGGGGTATAAGTAAGGCCTTAACTTGCTTAAAACTCCCTGACCACCCTGTCCGTATACTACCTCACAGTGATCCACATATCACCCATTCAGAAGCCTTCCAGAAGACAGACAGAAGCTCATCACAGTGGCGCATCCAGGAGTGTTTCTGGTAGCCTTCCCCACAGTGAACATTTTTTAAAAAAATGAAAAGAGCCCCCAAAAACTGTAACAACTGGAAAAGGGGCGTGGCTTCATGGGTGCAAGTCAAAACAGGCGTGGCTTTATGGGTAGACAGGCGGACCAACATAGCCTGCCACACAGAAGATATCCCAAAGCCCCAAAAATATAAATGGGATATATTATGAGTCTGGGAATGGCATTTACTATAATGTAATGGGATATATTACGGGTCTGGGAATGGTATATACTATAATATAAACTGTATAAAAGCAGCATAAATATAAACTGGAGTGTGTTAGATACAGAGGAAATGTGCAAAAAATGACTTCACTGAAAGGGTGATAGATAAGTGGAATATTCTCCCATCTGAGGTGGTTGAGTTAACACAGTAGAACACTTTAAACATGCTTGGGATAAATATCAGGATATCCTAAATCTTAAATTAAATTGAGGGTAAATACAGTTTAGAGTCAGTATAGTTTTAAACAACTGGGCAGACTGGATGGGCCATGTGGCTCTTATCTGCCATCACTTTCTATGTTTCTATAATGGGATATATTAGGGGTCTGGGAATGGCATATACTATAATATAAATAGGATATAATGGGGTATAGGAATGGCGTACCATATACTGTATTGCTACTTATACTTTATGTAGTGTAACATGTCCAGAATCCTAATATGCCCTGCATGTATTACACGCACTGGAAGCCCCCCTTTCCGCATCATGTTTCCATGTCTTGATCTGTGTATAGTTTGTAAGTTCTGCTTGAGTTTATGTGATCAGCCTCATCCCACACTCACTGTGTGCTTGTGTGTATATTTAGTCTGCAAAAGTCTTTTATTTCCAGACTAATTGTTTCTGTTGTTTTCAACTGTTGTGTGAGCAGTAATTGCTTTTCTTGCATGACCTATTCTGGATTAGTAAAGGATGGATATAACAAATGCATCTGGAAGGTCTAAAACACACAACTACTCCAAATTTTGAAAGTAAAAAAATAATCCCAACTGTGCAATTAGTAAATGAGCACAGTTACTGGAGATTTCACATAGGTACAGTACTGTGTTAATAATTATTAATAGAATTGGAGTCTATTTCAGAAGTCAGTAACGACTGTCCTAAAGAGACATTCTATAAATGGACACTTAGGGGTAGGGTGACCAACCGTCCTGTTTTACCCGGGACTGTCCCACTTTTCCCATGTTATTCCCTGCGTCCCGGGCCAACCCTTCCCGGGACGCCTAAAGTCCCGTTTTTCAGAAATTTAGGCAGCTCTCCCGGACTCCCAGAAGAGCAGCCCTTACCTCTGTGCGACCAATATCTGTGGGGGGGGGAAACCATTTGCGCATGCGCGGCGCAGGGTAGCGTGACTATGTCACATGAAGAAGGGAGGTGCTTGTAATTGCGGATCTAGAAGGTAAGTCCAAAAGTGAAACTTAAATGTCGCTGCCACTAGACAAATGACATAGGAACATAGGAAAATGCGCAAAAAAGGACTTTACAAAAACATTTCTCTTTTGGGCTACAGCGCCGATCGCCCCCCTGCCCCGGGTTGGACCATTGGAAAGTTGGTCACCCTACTTAGAGGTATATTTACTAAGGTCGACTTTGACTGGCGATTATGACGCCTAGATTAGTCTTAGACGCTAGAGGTCCCCCTGATGTCATCAACATATAAAAGGGGACCTCTAGTGTCCGATTACATCAGCTCCACTAAACTGGAAGGAGGATGTCGTCATGGCAATAGGATGAAGATCGGACAGAAGAACTACAAGCAACTATCCTGCCTTCTTCAAGCAACTGGACTGTGCTCCAATGAAATATTGCAGGACTACAAGCAGCTCTTCACGACCTCTATGCAAGTCATCCCAAGATAGATGACTGCTGAACGATGAGTCAATACTATTTTTTTATTTATTTTTTACACACACAGAAAACACGACACATAGGTTTTTATTATACAGAGTGGCCACCTGTTTATATATAACATCTAAGGGGGATACGTAATGTTCTCTTAATGATTTTTTAACTAAGTAATGTATTGTACTGTAAATATTGTGTGTTTATTTGTGACTGTTTTTTTTTTACAGCGGACACAGCGCATTATCCTTATAACCCTTCACATGCTGACGCTGATATTAATACAGTCACAGCAATGCTGTGCCTTGTAGTTCTATCATGCACATGCTAAGGGTTACAAGCATGATGCGCTTGTCATTTTTACAGAGAAAAACACGTCAATTATATTGACATGTGTTTTTCAGCTAAAATGTGTGTCGCTTTCAATGAACGCACCACACACAGAAGGCGTTTTTTTTTGGGCGCTTTCAGGGCGAACTAAATGGGATTTGGAAAAATATCCTTTAGTGAATCAAGGCAAACAGCTGGACGATATTTGTCCAGCGATGTTTGCTGTGTCGATTTCGCTACAGGTTAAAGTCCCGGGACTATTTGTCAATTTGATCAAAATCGACCTTAGTAAATATACCCCTTAGAAACAGACCTATTTACTTAGTTACCATATTAATGGAAAATCTTATACCTCCATTGCTTTGTAGCTTAACTGTCTCTGATATTTCTATTCAATATTGTAATTCCAGAATAGATTAAAACTCACAGTAACAAAAAATCACTTCAAATACAACACATATATTTCATATATATGTAAAATGTGTGCAAGAGTGTATATAAATGGAGAGGTGCAGCCAAGGACCAAAGTACCCACTGTGTAACTACAAGGAACAAAAGAGAGGTCCGGCGCTCCAAACACACATTATATAACACTATGGGCCTCATTCATTAAGCTCGATTTGGTCAAAATCGCGTGATTTGGAGCTTAAAAATCGTCAAAGTGGATTCATTAAGCTCCAAATCACACAATTTGATTGTTTTTTTAATCTCATGTTAAAAAATCGCGGTCCTGATTTTTTAACATTACAAACATAGGAAGTTTGTAATTCATTAAAGACGATTTCACCGAATCGCGGTGAAATCGCCTTAAAATCACAAAAAATAAAATCGCATCCAGAGAGGTGCGAGATTCTATTGTTTTGTGCCGATCGTGACCCACAAAAACACATGTCCGTATAACAGACATGTGTTTTTGTGTGTGTAAAAAGTCAGCGCTGCATGGCTGCAAGCCGTAGCCATGCTGTACTGATGGAACTACAAGGATCAGTAAAGCTGATCCTTGTCATTCTATCAGTACAACATGATTATACTTGTATCTGCGTGTACAGTGTAAAAAAAAAACCCAAAAAACGCAAGACATACATTAACCCCTACATTGCCAAAATAAAGTATGCATGTAAAAAATATATTTTCCTAACTAACATTGTACCCTGCATGAGTGCACTTACCTTAGGTGGTCATCTCTCCTAATGTAAGTGAAGTGTGTGCAATGTATCGTGTGTATAAAATACTAAAAAATATTTTTACACTCACCATTTAATGTCCGCATCTTGGGAAGCCTTCAAAAGTTCTTTTTCAGGTGTTTTTTAGTCTTTTCTTGAAGCTTGGATCATCTTCTCCAGTTGACACGTAGCTGAAGATCTTCTGTACTCCATCGTGGCATCTTCTTATGACAATCAGGTCACTAGGGGGCGCTGTTTTTGTACTACAGGTTATGTCAGAAACAGTAGAGGACCAGTAGAGGACCAATATAACTGACCAATGTAACTGACTAGCTATATTGTGAACTAAACCTCCTTTTTATGTATGTGCTGACACAGTGTTATATAATGTATGTATGGAGCGTCGGACCTGTCTTTTGTTCCTTGTCGATTAATACTCAGTCCGTCAGTTGGATAATGTTCTTATCATAACATTGACATGAACAGAAGAGGGAACTGTCACCTTGGTGTTCACAGAATGTAATACTTCTACACTTTTAAGCAATTACATAACTATTAACATTCTCAGTTCAATTTTGACTATGTTTAAAGCTATCCAATGTATTACAGTGAACGTTCTATAACTAAGAGTTTTCCATAGTAGACACAGGAATAAATTATGAACTAGTACAGATATGATAAAAAACAAATAACAGAGCGCTGGTATAACTATTTAAAATAACTGCAGATAAAATATGGTGTAAAAAACACTTACACCATTAATGATAAACCACCTCTCTGGTGATGTGACTTTTTGTGGCTGAAGTACTGTTGTCCAGATCTTTTTACCGGAATGGACCCCCTTTGGTCACAGTGGAGCAGGATTCCCACAAGGTTAGGCCTGGGTTGCCTTGTTCTGTTATCCTGATAAACTGGGCCTGATCCAGACCTACGCTCGTCTGCCCTCGGTGCGTGGTTACGGATTTCATATGGTAGGCACGCCCCCATGATCGGTAATACCAAGCGGTTACGATTAAGGCCCATACGCTAAGATTTTCAGACCGTAACATGAGCGTCTCATCTGCCCCGCGCATGCGCAGTAAGTACAAATGGCCATTTTTACGTTTACGATCAGCGTAAAACCGCATCCGAGCATAGGTCTGGATCAGGCCCACTGTGTGAACAGACTGCTATTCTGGTCATATGCAGATTAGTCATCCAGACTTTTCCAGCATTGGAACAAAGCAGCATTAGTAACACCTAATAAATTATAGACGATCCTAAGAGCATAGGAATCCACCTTCAGTGATGAACAAAAAATGGAGGTTCAAATGTCTGGATTGATATGCCATCCAATAGCACTCCTATACTGAACAATGTAATACGAAGTACCCACTTGTCAGAAGCTGGCAGAAGTGTCATATGTGGGAAGCAGCAGCATTATTAACAAGGGTGCGAGCACTGCAGGGGAGCCCATGACAGCACCTACCCTGCACCCATGGCAGTACCCACCCTGCACCCATGGCAGTACCCACCCTGCACCCAAGAAGGACAACTCTGGCACGCTATTTATAAATGCTTCTCAGCACTCGCAGACTGCAGCAAGTTGTCTACAAATGTGTAAAACGTCATCGCCACATGGCGCAAGTCTCCCCCAATCTAGACTCGTACACTGCACCCAAAAATAGACAAAATACAATCCAAATGCACAGGAGAGAGAGGAAAGTCTGAATTCAGTCCTATATTATTCCGGTTACATTCTACGGTAAGTATAAAGAGATTTATAGCTATTTAAAGCTCATGGATAAAATAAATAAACACTCCATTGTTTGGTTATTCTTCAGCAGTAGATAGTGTAACTCAAGAAGAAAAATATCGCAAAGGTTGTTGTCACACAATGGAGAGAAAAATAATTTACTGATTTATTTAGAATGCAGATCCTTAGCACAGGTCATATACGATGCAATCAGATTACTTGTCCAAATTAATCTAATACAATATATTGGGAAAATAAATTAAATCCCATTGTCTAATCTTGATTCTCTGCAAAATGTATTGTATTTTTCAAGAGAGAGCAGGAGGGAGAAAGAGTAAAATTGCATTTTCGATATTGGATTTACATGAGAGAGGTGAACAAATGAGTTTTCACTTTTTTACAAAGTAAAGATGAAAATCTTGTTATATTCTTATTGCAATGTTTCATCTAGGAATACATCATTCTTGTCTGCTTTCCCTTAAGAATCGTGAAATACATCAATAAAAACAAAGGTAGCCAATAAAACAGATGCAGAAATGTTGTATTTTTACTTCCAGCAACAATATAGCAAAGGCTTTGATAGTGTTGGGTATACTGTAACCCATCGATTGAGGATTATTCTGATCCAGACCTCTGTAAATGGGAAATTACAGTGGCTCAGTGAGCAGTACTTGTGCCTTACAGCGCTGAGGTCATGAGTTCAATACCCAGACTAGGCTTTAACTGTGTGGAGTTTGTATGTTTTCCCCGTGTCTGTGTGGGTTTCCTCTGGGTGCTCCAGTTTCCTTCCACATGCTAAAAATATACTGGTAGATTAATTGGCTGCTGACTAAATTAACCAGTATGTGTTAGGGACCTTAGTATTTATCTCCAATAGGAGCAGGGACTGATGTGAACATCTAATGGTCTGTAAAGTGCTGCAGACAATCTGTGGCACTATATAAATAGATGTTACTAATAATACTTTGAGAATGCATTTTGCAACTGTGCTTGCCAGGACTGTCATAAGGGAGGGGACAGCCGGGACTATTCTCCCAGGCCTGGGCCAGGGTCCACCAATACTTCCCTTAGCGCTGTAGCAACAAGGAAGTATACCGCCAATACCTACTGCTGACTTCCCTGCATATCAGGCCGCTGTTAATGCAGGTCTGTGGCACTCCGTGTCCTATGTAACATCATATAGAGGGTGGCAGTGACCTGGGTGCCTACATATGCACTGCATTCCAGAATTCCATAATGGAAGTATTAATAACAGGGGGAAGGAGATTGCAGGGCGAGATGTGGAGATTGATTTTACT
>WWET01002400.1:207480-224791 GCA_011038615.1 Limnodynastes dumerilii
TTTCATGTATCCAGCTCCCCCCAGCATTTTTTTAAATGTGTCCAGCTCCGCCCAGTATTTATTTCAAGTGTCCAGCTCCCCCCAGTCTTACTTACTTACCTTTGCGGCGTTCCCTCGCTCCTTCCTCCGTGCTGTGTCCCGCACCAAATGCAAAACCCTGCAAGATCTGAGCTGTGCCGGTGACGTCATCCGAGGCGGCCACGGAGATCCGAGCTGTGCTCGGATCCCATCTCAGACACCCAAATTCGGGTGAGCTTGGTTCTCTGAGAGCCGAGCCCGCACATCTCTATTTCATATCCCAAGTCTAATTAACAGTGTGATAGTAAAGCTGGTCAGTATCTGTGTGCAGTAACCAATTCAAAGATATATCCCTGCATGCAAAGAATACAATTACCTTGACTCCCCTGCAATCAACATAATTTTACCCAGGAGTAACTTTCAAGCACACAGAGTGCGGAAAACTCCCACTCTTTTTATTCTAGATCCGGTCCATAGAGCCTGATTCAGATTTCCGTGCGACTCCCGTGTGCACAGAGATCTGTGTTTCGGTTATTCGCCCATGTCACTCTCCTCCTTCGGAAGGAATTCTGGACCTTAACTTCTCCGCATGGATCTGCGTCTGCTTGGACTCAGTTCTGTGCAGGATTGCTGCTCTCCGACCCCCCGGCCCTTAATTTACATGCCAAACCCCGCCTCTGGAGATGTTTAGGCATGCGGAATTGAAGGGCCAGCCCCTACCACGGAAAGTTCCGTACGGATAAGGTTACGACACATAACATTTGACATGATGAAGCGCCGATGGTCAATGGGACTTGCACAACAGACTTGCTTATTTATGAATCACGCTTATAATTACTATGGACTCAATACAGGCTCATGCAAAATGGTCGTTTTTTGTTCGAAACTAACAACTAAGCTCATGCACATGGGCCACACTTCCACTACATATCTAGGTCCAGAAGTATTTCCAGAGCCTTTCCGACAGTTAGGCGTAATGGGGCTCTAGTGCATGCGAGTAGGAGGGGGAAGTGCGTAAATTGTAGAGTGATGGCTAAGGCTAAGCACCCTTGCATTCTCCATACTCCTAAGCCGTCTCCATTTTAAGTGAGAACAGATTAGAAATCTTAAGGTAGGGGGTCAAGAATAGTATTTAGGGAGCTATAAGTGCAGCAGGAACACAAGTCCGATAAACATAAAAGTATATATAAATATCCCCCAAGATTTATATGTGATCAGATACCTGAGAAACATACAGAGTCATCTGCAAATGCAGAGATGTTATATTCTAGCATGTGTGCCACCGCAAAGTTAACCACTCCCCTTGCGCCAATGCATTGAGTTTTCCGATTCCATCGGAAGTAAAATGGCTGAAGAGAGAAGGCGAGCCTATACCATAAATTGTAATGCCAAGGCGTGTTTACTTCCAATCGCAACCCAAACCCTCTTTCGGAGTCGTCATTGCTCTTATATGTGGAAGGGTCACAATATCTGAACGTTTTGCGACCCAACCATATTTAAAAGGACATTGACAATGGTAACGCATGTGAAGAACGCAACATCATCCAAGATCTGATTCAAATGTGTGCAAAGCAGGGATAATTGGATCACTGCGGGTCTGATCCTGTATGGGATTTAAGAAGTATGTATCCTATATTATGAAAATGTCCATGCAAATAATGAGTCTTTACCAACCAATCCGGAGGTTATTTTTCTACATTTACCGCTGAAACCGATCGCAAATGGACTCTTATGTATTGTCATGTAACACTCAAGCTGTTTACATTCTGAGACTCATCCAATCACATCGCTGCTTGTAAAGAATTATTCCATTGTTATGACTATGTAAACAGTGGTTCTACCCAGGTGCCCTTGGGCGAGGGGGCGGGGTGTGACACTGGCATGATGTCATCACATTGCGCAGTGCATTCCTAGAACTAGATAAGGTTACTTTTTTTAAAGAGCCCACAGGCAGTAATAGCTATATTACTGACTTGGGCCTATTACTGGAGCCGTCAGAAGCCAAATCTAGGACCAGTCACTGCAGATGGCGACAATGTTAGTGCCCACCTCCGGGCTAGCGCCTGGAGCTCAGCGCTTCCATTGCCTCCGGTACTTCCATTACTGAAAATGTTGTTTATGCTTGTGCCAGGGTCGTGCTGCGGGGCATCGATGGTTAGGGTTAAGCTGCAGGGCAGGGGCATGGAGGATTACGGTAAGGGGATGCTTAACTTACCTTTAGCCATTCCAAGGGGTAAATTGGAGATGTTGCCCATAGCAACCAATGAGATTCTAGCTCTCACTTTCCTATTACATACTAGAGAAAGTCAGCTAGAATCTGATTGGTTGATATGGGCAACTTTTCCTTCTCCGCAGTTTAGTAAATCTGGCCCTAAGTCTTTTCTGGTAGCTCCCAGGCAGGGAAACCTGCAAATCAGGTAGTGCAGCATAGTCCTTTAATATGTCTCTTTTTTAATCACTTTAAATTGAAACCCGAATGATCTTTATTCTAAATATTCCCCCATGGTCTTTATACAACTATTTAAAAAAAAATCATCTTCACTTTGTGCGGTTCTGTAGTTTTACTGGTTTATTAACTGCTTTCTCAGCCTCAAATGATGAATGTCTCTGCTATAATTGAGTGGCTCATTACTACAAATCACATTATAACAGATTCCAGAACTACTGAATGTACAGATTTTAAACAATGATATGGATTCTCAGCTGTTCCTAATGGACTCATTTCCAAATTGCAACTTTACTTTACAGTATGTTTGAGAAGTTTATTAGCAAACTACTGATCAGCATGAGAGACTAGACACGGTTTTAGGCCATTTTATCTGTTTTGGGTTTTTTTTTCTTAGTATTAAATGATGTTTTACATCTGATTGATGTTACAAGTCATTTTCCATACTGTTTTATAATATGTACACATACTGATGACATGACCAGCTGTTACTGGATGTGCTTATTAATTAATGGGTTTTTCTAAAAGCACTAAAGATTAAGGGCTAATCCACAGATCCGTTTTTTATTGCGCATTGCGGGTGTATTTTTAGGAGCGGATTAACTGCGCATGTGTAGTAACTTTTTCCACGCAAATTATGTAGTATTTACACAAGTACTTTAGGCACGGACTTGAGAATCGCACCTCGGGACATACGTACGGACGGTAGAAGTTACGTGAAAGTGGGTGGGGGGAAGCATTTAAATGGGCATTTGAGGGCGCGGTTAGATAAATACGCACGTACGTAACATACGTGCGTAAGTACATGTAGAGTTAATGGTGTCCTTTGGAGGCGGGAGTCATCGAAAACCTGTCCGTGCGAGGGGAGTGTTATGGGCGTGGCCTTGCTACATGCGTGTGTAAAAACGCCTACGTAGTAAATACGGATCTGTGAATACGGCCCCTGATCTGGCATTACACATAGTTCATGTTTGGATGTTTGATGACGGGTGTGGGTCCCCGCATAGAAACTCCCAATTTTGAAAACCCTGATTCCTCCCAGCCAGTTGCGAACTGGCTGAGATTTCGGTTGCATATGCCTCGAGGAGACATTGTAATCGATCCACGGAGCGCCGAGCTTTCTGTGCTCCAAAAAGTGTTTAAAAAAAGTCCCCCACTACTTCCCCTAATTCTTACCCTAACCCTTACCCTACCCTAACTTCCTTCCTGGCAGCCTGACCCTGACCCTCTCTTACTGGCAGCCTCACCCTCTCTTACTGGCAGCCTGACCCTCTCTTACTGGCAGCCTCACCCTAACCCTCCTTCCTGGCAGCCTGACCCTAACCCTCCTTCCTGGCAGCCTGACCCTAACCCTTCCTCCCCTGCTGCGCGACCCGTGGAGTAATCTGCTCTTTCCGAACGTGAATGGGTGAGTATGCTGAACGACATACTCACCCATTCCAAAAAAAAAATCGTAACCATTTAAAATAGGGACATCCGAAAAGAAACTTTTTGAATATCCCTATTTCGCAAATGGGACATTCTAACCGGGGAATGACAACGTTTGATGACATATGGGAGGTTAGCGCAGTGGATTAGGGCAGAGCGGTGGCTCAAGTGGTAGCACTTCTACCACACTGCGATGAGATAATGCGTTTGATCACTGAACGAGGTCTTATCCGTGTGGGCATGCTAGTAGATTGCGCACTATAAATGATCATGTGCATGTGTTAGGGAATGAAAAATGTAGGGCCGTATTCAGAGATCCGTCAGTGAAAGGTTCACAATGATACACACGGACGTCGCAAGGCCACACCCATGACGCTCCCCTCACACGGACGGGTTGCTGGAGACTTACGAGTCCCTCGAGCACTCTGATCTTTTAGTTGGTTTTTACGTGCGTAGAATACTTCGGTTCGTGCGTATCTAACTAAACGCACCCTCAAATGCTCATTTATATGCCTCACGTATCTTTTCCGGACGGATTACAACCACGCCCCTCCGTACATACGTTCCCAGGTGCGATTCACAAGTCCGTGCCTAATGGACTTATGTGCGTAAAATCAATGTAGATAGCGTAAATTTAGTTACTACGCATGCGCAGTTCATCCGCTCCTAAAAATACGCACAGAACTCCTGGTGAATTCTCTGAATACGGCCCGTAAGCTCCAATGGGGCAAGGAGTGACATGATTCGTTGTAAAGTGCTATGTAATATGATGGTGCAATGTAAAAACCTGGTAATAAATCTGCAATTGCAGGACCACAATATCTGTACAATCTCTCCGCTAACCACAGCCCTCATGTGATCACACTTCCATTCGCCATAGCCTGCCTTACGTTTTATGACTGCTGCGAACATACACTGGTGATGGATCAGTACGCCCTGCGCCAGCACACCTGTACTGTACATTCTAATACCTGGTCTCGCCCAATTGTAAGATGAAATCGGCTTCCCTATTCAAAGGGACTGTCAGAAGCGCTGTTGCTCGTAGATCTGGAAAGGGCACAATAATTTCCAATACGAAAATATGGGTGCGTGTCCATGCACAAAACATAAAATGGGATTTAAGTACATGGAAATAAGGGGAAAACATGAGGTAAGATGGGTGCGTTTCGCAGATTTGCGACACGTTGTGTTCCATCAATGCAACTGTGACAGCAGTGATTTTTTTTCCGTCAGTTCTAATAAAGACATCATTGGTCACCACGAGGAATCAAGAAGGGAAGGAGTGCTCCAACAGTGACAGGTTGGGTTTTACCCCTAACCCAAACCACCCTAGCCCTCCCCTTCTATGGACCGGATTCTCACATCAGAATATTTCTTCTTACATGTGTAGTTATACTTGCAGAGCGACTACCCATGAGTAGTAACTCTTTTACGCTATCTACGTACCATTTCGTTACATAGATTGCGTACATTCGGTCTTTAACACAGCCTAACCCTAAGTGTCCCCTTCTAGGCCCCCTTCCCTCTCTGCAGCCTAACCCTAAGTGTCCCCTTCTAGGCCCCATTCCCTCTCTGAAAAAAGGGGGAAACAGCGCTAAGAACTACTAGAATAAACTACTAAAATAAATTACTGCTTGTTCTGTTGAAGAAGCAACAAACGGCAACCTAAGATCAAACAAATAATATTTATTCACTTATACAATCAACATTCTAAAATCGTGCTGAAGCTGAGATAAATATTTTCACATACGAGCTCATGTGCATGTAAGGGAATCAATTCCACAGGCTCACATCCCTTGTAAGTTCCACCACGGAAAGAACACAAAGGGCAAGGCAATTGGAGATGATAAAATATTTAAAAAGTTCACAAATTTCAATATTCAATAGTAGGTTACATGGGGGTGGGTATTACCCGTTTTCCGGGAGTTGTAAGTTGGAGCACCCAGTCCTTCTTTACCAGCCGTGTGGGATTTCACTGCAGCATAAATGATGTACCACTTTCAATTATATGCAGGCAGAGAAGATTCTCTCATGTGATCCAAACGGCACCGCTCCGTCCCCTAAGCCCGGGGATTCAATTTCTCCACTGCCGTATTTGCTCAAAGTGTTAATACATTCCACTGTTCAGTCAAAAGTGCAAGAGTGCAATGTGCAGAGCTCGTACAAATAAACAGCTACACGTGTATCCTCCGCTTACGCGTTTCGTCTGCCCAGCAGACTTTATCAAAGCATTCCCTCATGCAGCCTAACCCTAAGTGTCCCCTTGGGGTCGAAAAAGTGTTAGCATAATGAATGGGTAAGCTGCCAAAAAATAGATTGAGCATACTTACCCATTTATTTAAAACAATGTCAAATGAAAAACATTTTTGAAATATAGACAGACGATAATTGTATGTCGAAAATGTCATTTTCGTATCAGTGAACGTAACCAACCTGTTCCAGACCCATGTACATACACATGGAGGTCTGGCAGTCTGCACAGAAGAGAAGGGTTTGGGTGGAAGGGATGCATAACCCTAACGGTCATATCTCAAAGTGTACGGAACGTTGTGACATGCATGTTGCCAGAAACAGTCAAATTACACATTATTCGGAAATTTGTCTGTTGTACGGAGCTTAGGAGTAGGTTCTATGTATGATATGTTTGATACATTCTGCATGTTAGTTAATGACACATTTTATGTATTAATATTTTTTCCCAGAGAATTGTCCTCGTGCCTGATTCATTCTTTCACAAGATTGTTCCATCAGTATTACCAGCTGAGACAATATTCTGTCATTGTACATTTCTAGAAATTGCACATTGACAGAAGCTCACAAGATCATCCCAAGGTCAATAGCTTATTTTCTTCTAAAATATTGCTCACTTGAAACAGATACCTTCATTTTATTGTATAACTCTAGAGATAAACATAAAACAAATTCAATAGACTTAATGTCATTCCGGTTGAAATTAACTATATCAACAACAATAACTTAACCAACATTTTCAAATAATAATAATATTATTCTTTTCAAAGATAAGTTAATTCAAGGAAGTATTTTCCAACTTCAGCTTAGCCATCTTATATATTTGTCTTACTGCCTGCAAAGGCAAAGTAACTTTCCGTATTTCATTATTCTCATGCTGACATGAAGCCAAGTATATATATCTATATATATGGGGAACGTGTGAATTTTAAAGCCTTCACATTTTCTCAACTGAAGTATTAGCTGAAGTTGAATATGACACATTTCTTCTGGGATCACTGGAGCTAATCAAGAGCTTAAACTTACACCTGTTTTATAAGATATAAGTTCAGCGGGATTTCACACTGCATATGTGTAGAACGGGTGTGGGTCCCGCTGAGTACCTTTCTAAATAGGGCCGTTCTCTTCCAGCCAGTTCTGGTCTGGCTGAGAAATCTATTGCTTCTGCCTCGAACACGGTGCTCCGAAAGGTAAGTAAAAATTCTATCCCCAACCCCTTTCCCTAATTCTTACCCTAACCCTCCCTTCCTCGCAGCCCGACCCCACCCTACCCTTCCCCGCAGCCTGATCCTAACCCTAACCCCCTCCCTTCCCCAGAGCCTAACCCTCCCTTCCACCCAGCCTGACCCTACCCCGCAACCTGATCCTAACCCTAAGCCTCCCTTCCGCAGAGCCTAAACATTAACCCCCTTAACCCTAAAAGTCTCCGGAGAGGTTACTCACCTCTCCATATTTGTCTGCGGTAGGCACGGTGTGTCCGATCGGCAAACTCACCCATAAAAAAAATTTTTGCAAAGACTGCCAAAATATTACAAAAATAATTTTTCCCCTGTCTCTAGTTCTAAAGGGCAGTATTCTGGCTGGGGACTCCAACCAGTGCAGAAGGGGAGCAAGCACAGAATGACGGGGATGCAGTTTTCAGCAATAATACAGATGTACCACTGCCAACAGCTTTTTCATTTAAAAGAAAAACTAAATTAAGGAATGGGTACCATGTCCAATAGTCTTATTTTGACATGGAGACCGTTGTGCTTAGGATTAGGCAAGGAAGGGCATGAGTTTGTCTGCGGAGAGGGGAGGGTTAAGGTTAGGGTTAGCGAAAGAATAGAGTTACATTGCAGGAAGGAGATAGTTAGGGTTAGAGAAGGAATATGGCTACTATGCAAGCATGGCTAGGGTTACAGGAGGAATAGGATTTTGTTGCAGGAAGAAGATGTTTGTTGCTTGCAAGAGCCATGTCTTCTAAGGGCAGACCACCAAAAATTGACGTCAGTCGGCCCTTCATTGCCACATAGTGTCACATCACCAAAGCAGCAAATCACACCCTCTTGTGTGTGTGTGAGACCTATGAGTAGTCTTTCTGTTCTATATCAGAATCACTTTTCAAAATTCCATACAATTATGTGGAACAGTGGCTGTTTTTGTGTTTCCATGGAAATGAACCTTTTTCTTTTTCACTGAGCTAAAAAGGATGTGGGATATATTGTGTTTAAAAAAAATAGCTTATATCTTGATGATAAAACTCCAAATCATGCAAAAAGTTTGATTTTTTTTTTAAATAATGAACAAAACAAATATTGTCGCACTGCTTAGTTAAGAAATCTTAAGGCAAACAAATGTATTCTCATGAACATTGTTTCCAAGACAAAAGCTCCGCTTAATCCGATGAATGATGTAAAGGGAAGCCCAATTATTAAACTGAAGGAACGATTATCATAATGAGACTTATCCTCAAATTTCCTTCATTTAAATAAGAGTAAAGTTATTAAGTTATTATGACTTTTAAAAAGAAATTAAACATCTTGAATCTTTACAGAACCCTCATGTACTAATACACACATGCATACTTATCATTTGAGAACATGCCTAACACAATAGACTATTGTATTCCTTTATTCAGGCTGTGTTAAGATGCATAACAGATTAACGATCAGCGTATCGCCAAGTGCTTCTGACAAAAGATGAGATCACTTTTCTGCTATGCGCTAGTTTTAAAGTGGGCAGGGACAGAGCAACTTGTAGCCAATAGGATTCATGAATAGCTGGCAGCGAATCAGATGAATTAAGCCTTAACTGTTATTAGCGTGTACTCAGTGTCTCCCACCGATCCAAAGATGAGTGCAGATGGTATCGCATCCTCCATGCTGTAATGGTTGGATTGATACTGTACATTCAGTCCACATGCGCAACTAACCGAGACCTCTGGATGGGAAGTAAATAACGGCATGTGGAGCATGGGCAAAATGCAGCAAACTCTCTGCTGCTACGTCTCCAGTTACACTCTGCAAGTGCCGGGTTGTATAATGTGTGTGAAAGGGTAACAGACTGTTATCAATAGAACAGAAGCTGCAGTTGTAGAGTTTATGCTGTAAATCAATGGAAAAATGAATAAACAGGAAAATAAGAACATATTATTATACTCTAAAAAAATAAACAGCAACCACACAATATACTAGCACTGATCAACATCTGTTTAATGTATCTTGCTGGACAGCAATCAAGCTGACAGGTACTAAATTCCCTTCTGAATGAGGGTCCACTGACCTAGACATGACCTGCGGTAGGTGCAAGATTTCTGACGTGGATCCAGGATCCAGTGCACTTACCTTGATCCAGTGCACTTACCTTGATCCAGTGCACTTACCTTGGTCCAGTGCACTTACCTTGATCCAGTGCACTTACCTTGATCCAGTGCACTTACCTTGGCCATGCCCTTACTGTACATTAACAATCGTACGTCCCTCCACCCAATCCCTCTCTCAACATGCCCTTCAGAGCACACGCCTTGGACGCCAGGGTCGTGCTATGATCTGAAAGGGACGTCCCTGTGTGCTCTTCAGTCTTCTGAGTACGTGCAGCAGCAAATGACACAGAGAAATGTCATAGCCGCTGGCGTACGCTCAGATCTGGAATGAGGCTAGTAAGCCATAAGGATTCAAAAACTTTTATTAAGCTCTGTTGGTACTTAGATAAAGTAAACAGTAAACTGTAACGCAATGCTTTGAAACAGGGTATACATTTACTAAATCTTTTTGGGTGTTGATGCACTGTAGTTCCAGGCCATGTTGGACTGCTGAAAAGGTTTTGAGACTAGATACCACTAAATCATAGTTGACGACTTTGCTAGAATGTTCAGGAGACTCCCGAAATTTGGGCAGTTTTCCCGGTATCCCGGGAGAGCCGGCAAATCTCCCGTAAGGGACTTGAGGATTGTGGTTTCCATGCAACCACGGCCTCAAGTCCTGCCCCCCTGTAGTAAACTAGTGTTGCTAGGGTCAGGGAGGAACTTGATGATGCAAATTGCGTCATCTAGCCTCACCCCCATCCCTATGAAACCCTGAAAGGGGTAATTGATAATCAAGGGGTGGGGCTTAATGGCACGATTTGCAAAAATCTCACAATTAAACCCCACCCCCTGCATGCATCTATGGCTTCCCTCCGGGATAGATAAATAGATAGATAGATAGATAGATAGATAGATAGATAGATAGATAGATAGATAGATAGATAGATAGATAGATAGATAGATAGATTGTACCAGGTCCCCACAGTATATAGAGAAACTGCAATACACAAACATATGGTTGCTTAAGTAAAATTATCAACATATATATCTATATCACACAGTAGATGTGTTTCATTAATAAATATACTTTATCACACTAATTAGTTGATGGAGATATCGGTATATCTGTAATTATAAATTCATACTTCTTGAAGAATAGCACTTGAGGTATCACAATATGAGACCTTGCTGCTCTTCATAAGTCTTATTTGTATATGAAATGTGCATATTATAAGAATCAATAGGAACAGAACTAACAACAAATTATTTAAATGCAAAACATTCTGAATTAATTTCACAGATACAGAAATTATTTTTCTTTCTAATTTCCTTTTCTGATAAGTATAAATATGAGATATATATTAGATAAATGTTAGAAAAGTCTATAAGATGGTTATGAAAGTGCTAGCTAAAAATAGGGTTTGTAAGAGGGATACAGTGAGAAAAATAGGACAGATGGAGATGAAAATCCTTTAAAGTCAATAAAGGAGAAAATAATCCAATTTATGCCCTATTTGATTTTTTTTTTAAACAATGACCGGGATTAGGAGGTCCGCCCGTCACCTAAATTCCGCAAGTTTTCTGGCAGTACCCCTGAGTGCCCAAGATGTTATGATACGACTCTCTGTAAGCCTAGAGATCCAGGACCCGGTTAGCCAATCCCGTCCGTTTGCCTAAACTCAGTAAGATGAGCAGTGGGAAGCATTTACAGTATGGACATGTTAAACGACTTCCGTGTGGATCCGCGATCGTACTGGTCGCAGATCTGCATGGGTGACTTAAGGCAGGCTTATGGCAGCATAAAAGCTTCTATAACCGCATGAGAGAGGGGAGAGACAGGGACGTTAATGCCCCTCCTCTGTGCGAATTGCCAGAGCTCCGTGCAGACGTCTGAATCTGGCCCAATATGTATCTTGATAAGTGACATAACTATTGTCGGTAAAGGGCTTGCAGTGCGGTTTCAAAGGGGAAGTGTGACCCTTGAGAGACCCCATTACTGCACCCTTGTGTGTCATAACTTGCTTAAGGCCCAATGCCGTCTGATGTGACACAAACAAGAGTGGTTTCTGGTTGCCTAGAACCCCACCCCACACACACACGCAAAAACCACAGTTCCGGGATTGACTGAAAAGATCTATATTATCCAGTAGTAGTTTACGTAACACAAGAAGGAAAGTGTCATTAAGGTAGCACCGAGACTGTATGGCCAATTGTAAACTGTTCTCATTTTATTTCGAGTCATGGCAGATCTGAAGGAGAGCCAAAGGATCTTCTCTTTTCTTTACTTCATTTGTCACACCCAAGATTGGGCCAAGCAATAAAATCTGTGAGCAAAAAGAGTTCCCCTGTGGTACACTTTGAGATTTTTCTATTTGCATATTTGTTTACATTCTAATCATTGTGTCCTGAGTTCTCCCTGACAGAACTCATTTACAGACTATACTGCACTGCACTGTGTTTCTCTTATATATGCATTGAATTTAAAGTTGGGCTTGCTATAGTTGTGCTCAGCTTAAGACTTCTCGAAATCAGTGAAAATTTAGCCATACATGGTGGTAAATGGCATGCATGGCAGGCCCACCTGCTGGGGAAGGCTTAACAGGGCTTTAGAAATCATTAAAACTTTGTTTACTTACAGTAAGCAGCACAGTGGCTCAGGGAGTTGCACATGTTCCTCACAGCGCTGAGATCATGAGTTTGATTCCCAGACTAGGCCTTATCGATGTGGAGCGTGTTCCTCTCACACTCCAAAATCATGCTTGTAGGATAATTGGCTGTTAACTAAATTAACCCTACTCTGAGTGTGTGTTATGGACCTTAGTATGTAGGGGCAAGGACTGATGTGTATCCATTAGGGGCAGGGACAGATGTGAATGTATAATGTTCTCTGTAAAGTGCTGAGGACAATTTGTGGCACTATGTAAATAAGCATTAATAATAATAATAATAATAATAATAATAATTAGCTACTAATGGCTTTCTATATTAGAGTTCAGACAATGGGTGATGGCAGCTTCATTGTCTGAGCCAGCAGCTGTTAATTGGTAAATAAACAAACCTTTAATGATTTACTAATGGACTGAAAACTTACTGAGCACTGAGCTGCGCTTTCTATATTAGAGTTCAGATAATGGGTGATGTCAGCTTCAGTGTCTGAGCCAGCAGCTGTTAATTGGTAAATAAACAAACCTTTAATGATTTACGAATGGACTGCAAACTTACTGAGCACTGTGCTGCACTGTATATTGCCTTTAACCATTTTCTTCACTAAGCCGATAGTGAATTAGTACATTGAGATTACATTATTTTTTTTATTTTATTTTATCTTTTTCTTTCGTGAATTCGCTTATCATCGCCTTTGTTTTTCATCTCCACATTTTTATTGCCTTTGAACCGGATCCAGAATGACGCATTCCCCTGGGCACTCCTCTCACACTCCTGTAACTTGGCTGATTTACATGTTCAGAACCCTTCTTATCTTTTCCTTGCGTATCACTGGTCATATGTAAATGCCTGACCCAGCCCATACTGTACAATTTAAATGACTCCTCCCACAATGCGTATAATCGTCTTGCGTAGGGATAATTACGTACGAACAGAATTACGATGCGTAACATCTGCAGCATGCATGCTGAATGTGAATGCTTTGACTTTGGTGAAACTGTGTGCTTGTCACTCACCCCCTGACACCAGTAAAGTATCCTTTAATTTTTATCTTATTTGAGCCATTTGCTATCTTGACCAAGCAACCTATCCATGGTAAACTATACTTTTTTCTCAATGAGCAAAGCCAACACTGCTCATCTTTCCCCTCTCTTGCATCTCCTAGTGCCTATAGAAAACATTTCCATGGTGTTAGTGAGAAAGTTTTTCCTATGACTTTAATATTCGACCTTTCTCTGTATTTTAATGATCCTTTTCTTAAACATTTTGTGTATGTAAAAGTTTGAGCCTCTGTAGTTTATATATAGACCCTATCTCCACCTGTTGAGCTGTTAAGACTTTTTCACTTCCCGTTAGTCTCCATCCACACTTGGCCTCTGCCTTTTATGCACTCTGCAGGAGTCTGCAATAAGTACAGAATATCCTTGGTGTGCTTTTGGTCGATCTTAGTTCATTTTACAATATTCTGGTCACATTATCTCTGCAAAACTCCTTCTCAACAACCTTTACTTGGATGGATTCAATGAAAGTTTCCTTTTTGTTAAGCATCAGTTTCATGGATCATGATCTCTTGTGTACTTTCTGATTTGTTTTGATAGGCCTTTAAAGATATCAACTTTTTTGTACACAATTTATTTTGTTTGTTTGCTATGATGATCTTGTACTCAGTGCAGTCTCCTTCATTACTTCACATTCCTCATGGCGCTTAGGCATCAACAAGGCATAGCCGTATCTAGAAATTTTACAGCTAGGGACAAAAAGGAAAAATTGTGCCCCCCTACCTTGAATTAATAAGCAGTTTAACCTTTAAAATGAACTTAATGGTGCCCCCCTTTGGCTTGGTGCTCTGGGCGACTGTCCCTATCGCGCACCCCTAGTTATCACCCTGCAACAAGGTGTATGCTAACCTCCTTATAAACCATTGCAGGTATCTTTTGTCTTTATGGCTCTTTCCAATACCTTTACTAAGAGTTCCAATATCACAGTTTTTCTAAAATGAGTTGTTTTTTTAATTATTTTATTTTAATGTTATTCAATCCTCCTCTTCATAGGACCTTTGTAATAAAGAGACTTTGCTTTGTAAGCTCTGATCAATGTTTTCCCATTTTACATGTGCGAGGCGGTCAATGAGTCCACATGTGAGTTGGGAGTAAGACGGGAGCTATCTTAAAATTCCTGCATGGCTCTGCATCCGACCCAATGCAGATATTTGAGTATCTGCCTACTGCCCCCCACGTTCCTCCATCTGCATACCTTTGCCCCTCCCCTGAGGAACAGAATTAGGCATGTAAACTTGCAGAAGTTCGTTGATTTTATGGCTGTGTGCATGCGCGTGCCAGATGTTACGATACAGATCTCATGCTTACGGAAATTATATATATAGATCCGTCTGACAGGGAAGCCTAAAGGTGGACGAGGGGTAACATTACAATTTTATAGAGTGGGTGGTTTTAAGAGCTCTGTGTGGATCAGCGGTTGTACGGAACACCGATCTGCACAGGACACAAAAGGAAGGGTGATGACAGCACAAGTGCTGCTAACGCCGCATGACAAAAGGGAGTGACTGAGGGGTCCACTCCCCTCGCCCTTGTGAGCTACCAGACCTCTGTACATATGGAAAACACACGAAGGTCTGGATCCGGACTAATAATAATGGTAAAAATATGAAAAATACATACATTTTTATAATACATCATTTAAGTGAAAAATGTAACTTTGATTTGATTGCGAAATTGAGAATTTTATTAAAATGACTTTTAAATTCTTTAAAAAATTTTGATCTATTTTCGCAAAAAATATATTCTATATAATACAATATATATTCTTATCCAAATTATCATTTGTAATTCTACAATTAAATAAATGCTAAAACATTAAAATAAATGAATAATATATGAGGTACATAACAACAATCTTTTTATCGGTCATACTTACTTATTGTGTATACATAAATATGGTAAGGAAGACTAAAGGAAGACTAAAAAGTATAGGTTTTACACTGTATTTAATATTGGCCTGATCTATGAATGATTTCAATTCCAAGATTAAGTCTGATGAGCTTAATCACTTAAGGAAAAAAATGTGCAGGTCAATGGGGTTTTTAATTGATTCATCTCATGAGACTAATCTCCTAAATAACTTAAGGAAAAAAACTACTGTGTTCTATATTTCAAACAAGCTTTTTTTGCCCGTCTCAATCTCTAAAAGTCTCTTGCTATGAGCGATTGCTCACCTGGTCCATTAAACACTACGGTTTAATTAATTGCTCAAAAATTATGCAAGGTGATTAAATTGCAGTACTGCGCAACACATCATTTTGAGTTCACCTGTGTTTCAAAGGAGTGCAAAGGAAATAAAAATAGTTCAGTAAATAACACAGTGCTGGATTAAACCCTGTGGATGCCACCCAGACAGTGGAGTTACTGTGACCCCTTCATGGGCGTCCTAGTGGGATAACATTGAATTACAGTGTGTGTACCTTGGCTGCTAGATGGAGATGACATCACTCCTGTACATTACAGGTGACAGAAGATGAGCTTTTAAGAGTCAAATTGTAATGTGACTTTGATGTCTATGGTTTATGTACTTTAAATTGATAATGGGCACATTACATTGATACAGTATTTTCTCTAAAGGGTCTTTAATGTATGGTTTTGAAAAACAACTAAAATGGTCCTTGGCATGTGCCACAATACATACCAAGAAAGGCTAGAGGAACTAAACATGTATAGCTTGGAGCAGAGAAGGGAGAGGGGGGAAATTATATCAGTTTTCATATATATCAGGGGTTGTGACTGGCTACAGGAGGGTGTAAAAGAACACGAGGGCGTGAATATAAACTGGAGGGTGGTAGATTCAGAGGAAATGTGCGGAAAAATTACTTCACTGAAAGGTTGATAGATAAGTGGAATATTCTCCCATCTGAGGTGGTTGAGGCTAACACAGTAGAACAGTGTAAACATGATTAGGATAAATATAAGGATATCCTAAATCTTAAAAAAAATTGAGGTCTAGAATAGAGTCTAGGGTCATTATAGTTTTAAATAAACAACTGGGCAGACTGGATGGGCCATGTGGCTCGTATCTGCTGTCACTTTCTATGTTTCTATGTTTTTGTTTTTTTGAGTTTTGAGATTATTTTTCCTGTCTTGGAAACTATTTAATTTATTTATTGTCGGGCCCCTAAAAGGTTCAGAGACCATAGTCCTATGCCTTCATTCCTTATTTAATATTCCAGCGCACTGGTTACACAGTGTAATGCTCAATCAATTTTCGCTGGCTTATATTATTTGAAATTTTAATATGTTCAATAAAAGTTATTTTTTAGGAGTCCTGTCGGTGTGCATATATAACTATGGCTCTTTTTCTCTTTTCATGGGGGTAACCTTTATCCTCCATTTGTTTGTAAATACACAGTGTGGTATTATACACAAAGGGCCTGTTACGCCGGCTGAAGGCTACCCTAACTTCAGCCGCTGTGACAGTACTCCAGCCACATGAACGCAAAGCCCTAACCCAGCCCTCCCCTCCTAATTTCCATCCCTCCTCCCGCTTACATTCCATAACTACAGCGTAGTTCCGAAGCAGCCCGCTCCTTCCTCCATAACTACGCTGTATTTACGGACGCACGATCCAGAGTCCAGATAAAGCATGTTTACGCCGATCTTACGCAGTCGTCCGCCTTAGCTCTGGATCAGGCCCAAAAACTATATATATATATACTGTATAGTCCTATCTGCAAGCTGGAATTATTTAATCCAACCTCATAAAGCAGGGTTTCATATCATTAATAGGCTTTCCAACTGTCAGTTACTATGGTAACCACCTTTGTGTAAGCGGCAAACAGTTTTTTAAATATCCGTTAATCACTTAATACATTTAAACCAGGTGAGTATTACAGTTGGAAGCTCAGGAGCGGATTAAATTGTACCTAATGTAATGGGTCAAGTTGGAAGGTCTGATAACAATTCAAGCTGTATACGGGTACTATATACCACATGAACAATGTAGGCTCACCATTGCCAGGCATATTTTCATACATATTTTTCTTTGTATTTTTGTATTGTTCAAAGCTGTACAAGTGTTTGTATTTTACCCACTAGATATCTATTGTACATTAATTATATTTATTTAGAAGAAAGTACCTGTATACCACCTTTTTTTATAAATATATATCTTATATTACGTGTAGTGGCACTGAAGATATTTTAGTTAAGCTG